>CAUYPK010022720.1:0-73500 GCA_963574355.1 Loris lydekkerianus
AATGCCTCCTAATGCCGCGACCCTTTAATACAGTTCCTCATGTTGTGGTGACCCCCAACCATAAAATTATTTTCGTTGCTACTTCATAACTGTAATTTTGCTACTGTTATGAATCGTAATGTAAATATCTGATATGCAGGATGTATTTTCATTGTTACAAAGGGGTCGCGACCCACAGGTTGACCCTGTGCCCCTCCGCACATGGCATGCAGCTTTCCTGGTCTTCAAAGGCTTTGGTAACTGAAGTCTCTGATCTGATACTCAAAGCACAGGAGAGCAGCAGGATGGAGTCAGAGGGGGGCCTGAGCCTATCCCCTAGTCTTGTTTGTCCCACTGAAGCCTGTCTGGGGGGCCCTGGGCCTGAGAGGAGCAGGATTTGGAAAGCCCTGGAATGTCAGATCACTTCCCCTCAGGGCTGTGCTCTGGTCAGCCCTAAATGTTCCCTGGCTTTAGGGAAGGATATACCAGACCCCTGAGGAAACGTCAGGTCCTAGAGCCAGAGGTCTGTAGCCCCAGTTGCACCCCTCCTGGCTGTGTGAGCCTGGGCAAATTACTGAACTACTGAACCCCTCTTAGCCTCTACCTCCCTCTACAAAGTAGATGGTGATGTCTGCCCCAAAGGGTGATATGAGGACATAATAGAATAGGGCATGAAGAATGCCAAGCAAGGCTGGCACACGTGGGCACTTAACCCTGCCTGGCCTCTAGCACTTCTTGGCCGCTTTTGGGGTCCTGCTTTGATGAGGGTCTGCTGTGTCCTCTGCTGCCCAGGGGAGCACTCCCATGCAGGCCTCTTAAAGACAGGCAGAACAGCTGCTGAGTTGTTTGCTTTAAGATGGTTAGTTTTATGAGGTATGCATTTCACCTTAATTAATTATTAATAAAACAACAACAAAACACTTCTAAATCATTTGACTGCTGCCTGGAATATTTGGCTGCCTTGAATTGAAAACAAATCTTAATCTGGGGCAGCACCTATAGCTCAGTGGGTAGGGCACTGGCCACATACACCAAGGCTGGCGGGTTTGAACCTGCCCTGGGCCAGCTAAACAACAATGACAACTGCAACAAAAAAATAGCCAGGCGTTAGTCCCAGCTACTGGGGAGGCAGAGGCAAGAGAATCGCTTAAGCCCAAGAGTTTGAGCTGCTGTGAGCTGTGATGCCACAGCAAGCACTCTACTGAGGGCGACATAGTAAGACTCTGTCTCAAAAAAAAAAAAAAAAAAATCTTAATCTAAAGGCAGCCAACAATTCCTAGATTTTTAAGGTATGTGTTTCTATCCAAGAGATATTGAAATAGGGAAAAAAAACATAGTAACTACCTTGACCTTAATGTACAGCTCCAATAAGATGTCCAGACCAGAGCAGTGTTTTTAGGTAGTTGAATGTAAATGGCCTGAGGACATTGCCTCCTGCCCCACAGCTCTCCCAGCCACCTGGCCACCATACTCCATATCTCCTCTAATCCCTCTCAGGCAGGTGGAATTATCCCCATTTCATAGACGTGAGACTGAGGTCAGGAGGATTAAAAAACCTGAAGGTTGGCGGTGTGGTGTCTTGCACCTGTAATCCCAACACTCAAGGTGGATTGCCTTGAGCTCATAGGTTTCAAGACCAGCCTGAGCCAGACCAAGACCCTACCTCTAAAAATAGCCTGGCATTGTGGCTGGTGCCTATAGTCCAACTACTTAGGAGGCTGAGGCAAGAGAATTGCTTGAGCCAAAGAGTTGGAGGTTGCTGCAAGCTATGACACCACAGCACTCTACCGAAGGTGACAAAGTGAGACTCTGTCTCAAAAAAACAAACAAACAAAAAAACAAAACCTGAAGGTTGGCCTCTCCCTAGAGCCTGCCCTTCCCTGTTTCCATGCCGTGAGTGCCTGCTACCCTCCTTGACCTGGATCTGTCTGTCCATCCTTCCAGCCGTTTGCTTGTCTGTCCACCTGTGCCGAGTGAGCAGCAGATGAAAACATGCTCTAAAGTCCTTCGCAACGAGACCCAGGAATCTGTGGGCGAGCGCAGACCGTGGAGGTAGGAAGCTGGGGGTGGGTGGCTGCACCCAGGTCCCTGGCTGCTGCAGGCATTTGTTTTTTCAATAGATACTGATGTCTCCTGGGGGACTCAGCACCCTCCTGGCTGTACAGCTGTGGGTACTGAAGGGAGGAGGCCAATTGGAGGCAGAGGGGGTGATGAGGGCAGTGTGAGGGGCTGCTCTGAGGACCAGAGGATAAGGAGCCACCCTCTCCGCTGTGTGACAGTCTGTGGGAGGAGTGACTGGCTGGGCCAAGTAACAGCTGGCTCTATGGGGATGTAATTAATGCACCATTCAGCTCTCTCAGTTGCAGCCCGCAGCTCAGTGGGTTTAGTAGTTCACAGTCATGCAAGCCATCACCACAGTCAGTTCTAGAACATTTTTATCACCCCAAAAGTATCCCTGCACCCTTTAGCTGTCCTACCCAGACCCCTTACCCAGTCCTAAGCACCACTGTCTACGTCAGTCTCTGGGCTTTCATATGAATAGTCACGTAGTGGCCCTCTGTGACCATTCCTTTCCCTCAGCATAATGTTCTCAAGGTTCGTCCCTATCCTGTCGGGGCTTCATATTTCCCATTGCATGGATCTACCATGTTTTGTGTGTCCGACCTGCTGATGGGCATTTGGGCTGTTTGCGCCTTTTGTCTGTGATGCATAGCACTGCTGTGAGTGTTCCTAAGTTTCTTTCGAGATCGGACGAGCTCAGGCGTGTTCAGGGTGGTATAGCCATAGACGCATTCCTAAGCTTCCGTGTGGACATACCACTTGAGTGTTTGTTGTGTGTGTGCTCACGTGTCCTCAAGCCCTTCTCCAAGGAAGGGAGGGGCTGTTATTCCCTGCATCATATGGGCACGGGCTTGGCTGACTCTCTTCCGACAAGTCCAAGACCACAAGAGGGTCCAGCCAGTGTTTTCGACCAGGAAACCCCACCATTACCTCCCGACAGAGCTCAGCAAGTTTGAGATGATGAGGGGCACAGGGTGGCCTGGTCAGGAGAAGCAAGAAGCAGGAGGAGGTGGGAGAAGACCTGGGAGCCCGGTGAGAAATTTGGACTCTAAGTGAGAACAGGTGGTGTTAGTAGGTCATGACATGATGGGACTTGTGCTTTTGGAAGCCAACCCCAGCTGCTGTGTGGAGACGTCAGTGTTAGGGAGGTCTGACAGGCAGCAGGTAGAGGGACTGGGAGACTGGTGTGGTCCTGAGGGGAGAGGATGGTGGCACTGGTGGAGGCAGGGGAGACTCAGAATAAGGGCAGCTGCTGCCCTGCCTGCTGCATGACCCACTTTTTAGCCCCACACATACCCTTGGCTGAAAGGCACCCAGTTGAGCCTCCCCCAGTCTGTGCACACCCAGAGTGAGGACCCACGTCAGGAGATGGGCATGGAGTCCCTGGCCTTGTACAAGGGGAGGGAAAAAACCAAACCTCCCCTGAGAACCTTGGGACATAGGGGAGAGGAAACAGTTACGGGTTTAGCAAGAAGAGGTTATGGGGCAGAGCAAGTGATGAAGAGAATAAAACATGCAGAGGGTGTAAATTCTGGTGGGCACAGAGCGGAACTGGGGGTTGGCAGCACACACACGCAGAAGAGCCCCAGCTGGGGTAAATTGCCACCTCCTCTTTGTGGGGTATTTGGCAAGATGCATTGAAATTTGGCGTGTATTTACCCTTCAACCCAGCCACTCTGCTTCTACAACTTTGTCTTCTGCACACACGGTGTGGGCAAGGGTGTTTGTTGCAACATCAGACGTATGTCTCCTCGAGTGGTAGAAACATCCTAAATAGCCTTCAGCTGGGAATTAGATAAACCTTGGTATGTTCCACTCAACAAACGCTTTATAGTCATTGAAAGAATAGAGTAGGTCCATCCAGATGTATTGACGGAGAAAGAAGTCCACATTGCAGATGAAAAGGTCTGAGTATGTGTAAAGCTTTTAGGTGTTGTTTCCAGGTATGGAGAGATGGGGGCACAGGCAGGCCATGCCCTCACTTCACTTTCTGCTTTATGAACCTCCAAGTCTTTTTTTTTTTTTTTTTTTTATTCTGCAAATAAGCATATGTCACTTTTATTGTTAGAATAACCTATTTTCCCACTGTGAAAAGAAAAATGTACCAGACAGGTGGCAGTTTCACTTGTCTCTGAGAAATGAACTGGGGACAGGCACAGCATGGTAGATCTCGAGTCTCTCTGGAGGTTGGGCTGAGCCGCCACTTCCTGCTTCTTGGCTCCAGGACCCCTCTGAGAACCTCCTGCTCCCTGCACAGCTGGCCCGGGGAGCCACAGTAGGCACCAGCAAAGCCATGCCACCTGGTCAGTGGCTTAGTGTACCAGGTTGTCCTGGAGCCTTCTCTTTGTCCTCCCCCAAGCTCTGCCCCATGGCCCCCTGGCCCACCCTGACCAGTGACCAGGCAGCCAAGATCACTCCAGCGCCAGATCTTTCATCTTCATGTTCCTTTGATGGTTCTCTTGAGGCAGAGAGACCAGAAATAGAAAGAGGTAGAGAGTTGAAAACTGCCCAGGACCCTCCTGGTCCGGAAGGCAAATGATGGTCAAAAATAGACCTAACATTCTACTCACCCAGGTTTGGTCTGGATCTGGTCCCCTGAGGTAGGTTTGAACCAACTTTGAGCAGGTTGGTTCTTGTTCTTGGCTGCCTGCCCTGGCACTGGGATCCCCACCCTCCCAGGGCACTGCCAGCCCTCCATGCCCTCGGTTTCTCTCCCTGTCTCCATCCAGTCCTCCTGCTTTCTGCCCACCATGGCCTCTGCTGACAAGAATGGCGGGAGCCTCTCCTCTGTGTCCAGCAGCCGCCTGCAGAGCCGGAAGCCACCCAACCTGTCCATTACCATCCCACCACCTGAGAGAGAGAGCCAGGCCCCTGACGAGCAGGCCAGCATGCTGCCTGAGGTAAGGGGGTGCCCCCCACAGGTCACAGATGTGCACATAGGACTCCTTTCCGACAGTTTCACTTCCCAGAGAGTCTCCTTCTGCCTGAACCTCGGCTGCTGTGCAGCCCAAACTCAGGCCTCCTCTCCTTCTCGGGCCCAATATATCATAGGGAGTGAGGCCTGAATGTAGGGGCTCATCTTAGGGTGGCCAAGGGGACAAAGGAAGTGGTGACCCCGAGGAAAGGCTTGCTGGTGAACCTGGGCCCTGGCTGTTTCCATCGCATCTCCCAGGCCTGACTCGGGTCTCCTTTCTTGAGGAGTGGGACTGTGTGTGACGCAGGTGAATGGGGACAGTGTCTCTCCAGTACTAGCAGCCCGCCTTTGCATGCCTCGTTCCTCTGGGAGCATGAAAATTCATCAACACTTTCAACAGTCCGTACTGTTGCCCCATAAAGAGCTCATTGAAAACAGGCTCCTGACAGTTTGGCCTTCCCACACAGCCTGGGTGTAAAGGGGAGTGGTATTCGTGCCATCATCTCACCCCCAGAGTTCTGCAGCACACAGTGGCAGGCGGGGCACCACATGCAGCGAGAGGCCCTGGATGAGGAGCTGGGGAAATGTATGTTGGGCTTTGGCTGAAAACCATGAGAAAATGGTGATTCTTAAGTTCAGAATGAAAACATCTCAGGGCTATAAATCAGAGTTGAGGGTGGCTCACACCTATAATCCCAGCACTCTGGGAGGCTGAAGCAGGTGGATTGCTTGAGCTCAGGAGTTCGAGACCATCCTGAGCAAGAGTGAGATCCTATCTCTACTAAAAAAAAAAAAAAAATAGGGAAAAGAACCCAACTAGCCAGGCGCAATGGTGTACACCTGTGGTCTTAGCTACTTAGGAGGCTCAGGCAAGAGGATACTCAAGCCCAAGAGTTTGAGGTTGCTATGAGCTATGATGCCATGTCAGTCTATCCAGGGCAACAGAGTGAGAATCTGTCTCTAAATAAATAAATAGGGTTGAGGTTTGTCCTCAGGGTTTTCACATTGGGAAGCTAAAGAAGAGCCAGCCCAGGGCAGTGCCTGTGGCTCAGTGGGCAGGGCGCCGGCCTCATTTACCGAGGGTGGCAGTTCAAACCCAGCCCTGGCCAAGCTGCAACAAAAAAATAGCCAGGCGTTGTGGCAGACGTCTGTCGTCCCAGCTACTCGGGAGGCTGAGGCAAGAGAATCGCCTAAGCCCAGGAGTTGGAGGTTGCTGTGAGCTGTGTGATAAAGTGAAACTCTGTCTCTATTAAAAAAAAAAAAAGAAAGAAAAAGAAAAAGAAGAAGAAGAGCCAGCCCGGGTCCTGGGCTCAAAGCGTCACAAGCTGTTCACCCTCTCACTCCCCACAGAGGCCCAAGAACCCAGCCTACTTGAAGAGTATCAGTCTCCAGGAACCACGGACGCGATGGCAGGAGAGCAGCTCTGAGAAGCACCCCGGCTTCCGCCGCCAGGCCTCCCTGTCCCAGAGCATCCGCAAGTGAGTGCCCTGCCCCGCCTGGCCACCCCCAACAGCCTGCAGATTCTTGGTACCTGGACGTTCACTAGGCCTGGTCCTTGCATCGCCTCTTTGGGAGGAGTAGGCAGTCATTGATGAGCAGCGATACCCTGTAGGTCTTAATATCTATCTGGGATAGACAGGAAACTGAGGCTTTGCAGGAAATCGCCATGTGGAGGCTGAGGGGTATCAAAGACCTGGATGTGGAACTCTGTCCTGCGGGGGGGTGGGGGTGGTGGTGGTAGAAATCCTCCCAGTCCAGTGACTCTCTTCTCACTCTGCTCCCGCCCATGTGGTCATTGGCCCCAACCAGGAGGCTAGAGGGCAGGCAGGTCTGCCCCTCGCCACACAGTCACCCCTCATGCCTCCTCCACTGCACAAAGTATGTGCCCTGTGTCCACTGCCCTTGTCTCCCCCCATTCCCCACAGGGGCACGGCCCAGTGGTTTGGGGTCAGTGACGACTGGGAGGGGATGCGGCAGCACTGGCAGCGCCGCAGCCTGCACCACTGCAGTGTGCGCTATGGCCGCCTGAAGGCCTCCTGCCAGAGGGATCTGGAGCTGCTCAGCCAGGAGGTGCCTTCTTTCCAGGGCACCGAGTCCCCCAAACCCTGCAAGATGCCCAAGGTGGGCTCCGTGGGCAGAGGAGGGGCAGGGGCGGCTTCCCCCGGGGGCCCGATCAGTTCCACTCACCACCTCCCCACCTTCCAGATTGTGGACCCTCTGGCTCGGGGCCGGGCGTTCCGCCACCCTGATGAAGTGGACCGGCCCCACCCCCCCCACCCGCCGCTGACCCCCGGGGTCCTGTCCCTCACCTCCTTCACCAGCGTCCGCTCTGGCTACTCCCACCTGCCACGTCGGAAGAGGATGTCTGTGGCCCACATGAGCTTTCAAGCTGCTGCAGCCCTCCTTAAAGTGAGGGCCCCTCCTGCAGACTGCCTCACCCACTGGCTCACCCCCTCTACTGCCCGCCCTCCTACTCCTCATAGCGTACCCCAAAGCTCACCCTAGAGTCTGTCTTCTATACCAAGGACAGTGGGTTTGCTGGACCCTGGGGAAGAGAGAGCAGCCAGACCTGCATCCTTCCAGCCCGTTCCCTCCTGAGCACACACTGCCTTATTTTGGAAGCTAGTTTCTGCACAGACTCCTGAGTTGGGGAAGCACAGAGTGAGGCATGCACTTGCCATCACCTGTCCATGTTTACTGAGCCCGTTATGTGCCGGGCATGGGGGGTGCAGACCTACAGTAACTGCCCTGGCTGAGCTCCCAGCCCAGGGTGAGGGGTGGGTGTCACCATTCAGGATAGTCAGTTCAGAAGAGGGGCTGGTGTCAGGGAAGCCACAGGAATTAAGGGAGCAGCATCCTCAGTAGAGAGAAGGGCCTATGCAGAGGCCTGGAGGCAGGAGGAAGTGGGGTGCTTTGAGGGAGCACCAGGAGCTTTGATGTGGTTTTAGTGAAGGGTAGTTATAGAGGAGGGGCAGGAGATGGGATCAGAAAGGTGCCAAGAAGTAGGACTGGGGGGGATGTGGCATAAGCCTCACGGGTAAGAGTATAGGAAACATATGATGTGGGTTTCCTTGAGGGTTGGGGGGACACTGCCCAAGCCAGAGGACAGGAAGTCTCCAGGGAGGAGATAACTCCGAGCCAGGGTGAGGATGGCATGCTCGGGGCCAACAGAAGCAGGTGCCCTGTTCCCACCCTTGTACTCTCAGGAGCTCCTTTTGTCCCTAAGCCCTGTCCCCAGGTGGATGAGGGTGCCCAGTGTCTGGGCCCTGGTGCTGAATGCCTGTGTCTGCCTGGTGCACAGGGACGCTCAGTGCTGGATGTCACTGGACAGCAGTGCCGGGTGATCAAACGCAGCTTTGCCTACCCCAGCTTCCTGGAAGAGGATGCAGTCGATGGGGCGGACACATTTGACTCCTCATTTTTTAGTAAGGCAAGCATGGGGAGTGAGCCCTCGGGGACAGCACAGTGGGGTGGCCTGGCAGCCAGGAGAAGTGACCTTGGGCTTGACTGTGCTCTGTGAGGAGCCCCTGAGAGATGCAGAGGCCCATTGGTGGGAGGAGCTGTAGCCCTGTGTGGAGTTATGAGGCTCCCATATTTCTGTCAGGCAGGATGAGGTCCTGGAATGGGGTACAGGGTATCAAAGTCACCTGGGATGGGAAAGTCACCATCAGAACTGATGGGCATGTGGCTGCCCCCTCCATCATGAAGAGCCTTTCTGCCCAGCCTTGTCTTGCTCTTGAACTGAGGTTGGAGTCAGTATTTGGGACAGTGACTCCTTATGCTGTCTTCCTGTATTCCCACCCCAGGAAGAAATGAGCTCCATGCCTGATGACGTATTTGAGTCTCCCCCACTCTCTGCCAGCTACATCCGAGGGATCCCTCGCTCAGCCTCCCCCATCTCGCCTGATGGGGTACAAGTCCCCCTGTGAGTACTGGGGCAGAGTCCCTCCTCCAGCCCAGATACCCAGCCTGGGGGCATCCCTACATCCTACCCTGGCTCCAAGTCCCCTCTGAGCCCCTGGCTGAGAGCCACCCCACCATCCCCACCAGGAAGGATTATGGCCGAGCCCCGGTACCCACGACCAGGCGCGGCAAGCGCATCGCCTCCAAGGTGAAGCACTTTGCTTTTGACCGCAAGAAGCGGCACTACGGCCTGGGCGTGGTGGGCAACTGGCTGAACCGCAGCTACCGCCGCAGCATCAGCAGCACAGTGCAGCACCAGCTGGAGAGCTTCGACAGCCACCGGTGAGGCCCCCAGGGTGCCCCGCATTCAGCCAGCAAGCATTTCATGAGCATCTCCTGTGGTCAGAAGTGTAGTGACAAGCTTGAAGGTGCACTCTGACCTTAGGGAGCACGCATGGGACCCAGGAAGATCCCTTGGGTGCGTGCTGACTCTCTTCCACCCCCCCACCCCCCAACTGACTGGGCCTACATCCCGAACCCACTCCCAAGACGGCAGCCAGTCAACAAACACTCATTAAACACCCCCATACCCAGGCCCTGCAGCGGATCCCCAGGAAGATGGAACAGGGAGGGCAGGACAGGTCAGAGAAGATAGGGCTGGAGGATCGTGGGAAGGCCATGCACAGAAACCCCAGGAAGCCAGACAATTGGGAGGGGCAATTCTTGCAGAGTATAGAATTGGCAGTGGCCCAATGTGTGCCGCAGGTGTCCTGGAGGAGGATAAGAGTCGGAGTGAACAGCTGGTGAGGAGGGTCAGGATGATGGTGCAGTCAGAATGAGGGGCTTGTCATGTGTAAAGATCCTGGGGCTGCAGAGAGTATGGACTATTCCAGAAAGTGCAAAGAAGCTGGAGAATGGGCAGGCATAGCAAGGCTTTGCATCCTGAGGGAGGGGGCAGCTTTGGGAACTTATCCTAAGGGCTGTAGAAAGCTACCAAAAGATTTCAAGCCAAGACAGAGACACTATGAGGGGCATCTTCGAAGTTGCTCTGGTGCAGGGTGAGTCGGAGGGAAATGGAAATAACAAGGGGCCAGGTGAGCCTGATGCGACGAAGCCAGGTGTGGCAGGACTGAGGGTCGTGATATGACCAGGTGTGGCTGACTGGCACCTCTGTCCCAGGCCCTACTTCACCTACTGGCTGACCTTCGTCCACATCATCATCACACTGCTGGTGATTTGCACCTATGGCATCGCCCCCGTGGGCTTTGCCCAGCATGTCACCACCCAGCTGGTGAGTAGGCCAGCACCCTGGGTGTTCCAGCCTCCTCCAGGAGTCTTCAGCATTGTGGACACTGAATCCCTCCCACTGCAACCATCTGGCCCAAGTGGGAGGGTGCGTGGGTCTCACTGTAGCTGGGCCCCTTCCTGGGGGTTCCACCCAGAGGACAGCCATCGCATCCCTCACCCCCAGACCCCATGCCCAGGGACCGCACTGCTCTGATGTCCTCTCTTGCACTGCCTCCATGACAGGTGCTGAGGAACAAAGGTGTATACGAGAGCGTGAAGTACATCCAGCAGGAGAACTTCTGGGTTGGCCCCGGCTCGGTAAGGGCTGGGGCTGGGGGACATGTGAGCCAGGAACCCTGTGCCCTGCCACCCCAGCTGGGCAGGTGGGCTGCTTGCCTACCTGCATCACCTGTGGGGTAGAGTATAGGATACTCCTCTGCCCATGGAGCCCACCTTGGGCATCTTGCAGGGTGTGGGGGACTCTGTAGCCCCCTCAACAGGGGAGAGGTGGAGCACCACACCCCTCCCAGGTCTGGGGCTGAGCTCACTCTCCTCCCTGCCCTGCCCTGCCCTGCCCTGCCCTACCCTGCCCTACCCTGCCCTGCCTTGCCTTGCCCCAGATTGACCTGATCCACCTGGGAGCCAAGTTCTCACCCTGCATCCGGAAAGACCAGCAGATTGAGCAGCTGGTGCTACGGGAGCAAGACTTGGAGCGGGACTCAGGCTGCTGTGTCCAGAACGACTACTCGGGCTGCATCCAGACCCAGCGGCAGGACTGCTCGGTGGGGGCAGCCTCCAGCCCCTTCCAGTCTTGTTCCTGGCCCAGGGGAAGGGACTCTCCAGGGCAGTGGCCACAGTGTTCCTCCCCACCCCATCTGTATTCAGCCCCCACCCCCCAATATGCAGAATGGCAGCTGACCACTTCTGGTCTATAGAAGTGAAAGCTGATTTCAGAAGTATGATGGGTTGGGGGTCTGGAGATGGGCTTAAGCCCTGGGGCAATGGGAAAAACCCCTGTCTCAGAGGGACCCCTGCCTACTCCAATAGGAATGACCTTGCCCCATGTGACTAGCCCTCCTCCACCCTCCAGGAGACTTTGGCCACTTTTTTTAAGTGGCAGGATGATACCGGGCCCCCCATGGACAAGTCCGATCTGGATCAGAAGCGCACATCAGGGGCCGTGTGCCACCAGGACCCCAGGTACAGCCTGGAGCTGCCCCTGGGTTTTAGGGTGGCCCACAGCCAGGCTGCCTAAGCCACAGCCCAATCTGACCTTGGCCTCCAGGACCTGTGAGGAGCCAGCCTCCAGTGGTGCACACATATGGCCAGATGACATCACCAAGTGGCCGGTGATTGCATGCCCCCTGGCAGAGAATGGTCTGGGAAGGTCAGGGATGCAGGCCACCTACCACATGGGCCCTCCCCCAATGGTGCCCCTCCTTGCAGATCTGCACGGAACAGGCCAGGAGCAACCACACAGGCTTCTTGCACATGGACTGCAAGATCAAGGGCCGCCCCTGCTGCATCGGCACCAAGGGCAGGTGAGCCGGCCAGGGCACCTGAGGGCCCCTGCCCCCACCCCACCCCGCCTCAGTAGATGACCTCTGATAACTATCCAGAGCTGAGATCTCTGCAGAAGAGCAGCCCCTTCCTGCCAGCAATGCCTGTTGTGGCCAGGGGCTCTGGGTGAGGTGGGAGGGGTTTCTCAGGGCCCTGATCCCCCACCCTGGCCTCACCATCCCCCAGCTGTGAGATCACTACCCGGGAATACTGTGAGTTCATGCACGGCTATTTTCACGAGGAAGCAACACTCTGCTCCCAGGTGAGGCCTGGTGGACACTTTGGGTGGGAACCGGGGGCTTTGTGCCCAAGCAGAAGCAGCTGAGCATGGCAGCCCACTGGGGTCAGGGCTGACACATTCCCTCCCACATTGGGGCTCCCAGCTCAGGTTCCCTGGGCACTGCCTGCTATGTTTCCCCCACCTCCACCCCAGGTGCACTGCTTAGATGAAGTGTGTGGGCTGCTGCCCTTCCTCAATCCTGAGGTCCCAGACCAGTTCTACAGACTTTGGCTGTCTCTGTTCCTACATGCTGGGTAAGAGGATTCCTGCTGCCCCTCAACCCCAGGCCCCTGTGACAGCCACCCACCTAGGCCCTCCAGAGGAAAGGCCCCTGGGCCAGGGCCTCCAGCCAGGCCCCACTGCTCCTGAAGCGCTCGGCAGGTGGCTGCAGGAAAGCCGACCCTGTTGTGTCCCCTGCCCCCAGCGTGGTGCACTGCTTCGTGTCTGTGGTCTTTCAAATGACTATCCTGCGTGACCTGGAAAAGCTGGCTGGCTGGCACCGTATTGCCATCATCTTTATCCTCAGTGGTATCACAGGCAACCTCGCCAGTGCCATCTTCCTCCCGTACCGGGCAGAGGTAGGGACTCGAGGATGGAGGGGGCAGGATGGGAGGGGACCCTTCCTGGCCTGAAACCTTGTGTATGGGATCAGCCAGCCCTCTGGCTCCTGGCCTATCCAGTTGGGTCTGCCAGAGAGACACAGGGCCCCTCCTGTGCCAGGTTAACAGCAGGTAGTCAGCTAAGCTGGGGACTTATTGGCCAATCTCTTAATCCTGGAGATAGGGAACAGTGACACTGTTGAGTCATCTGACCCCTCCATACCCAGGGTCACTGCCAGAGACATGAGACCTTTCCAGACCACTGTCTTCTCTGCCTCATCTTTCTTCATAACCCTGCCCTCTTCCAGTGGCAGGAAGCGGCCCATGTGTGGCCCTTCTTGACCAGTGAAGGTGGCAGTCCCTTGATTTGTTCAACCTGACTCTTTGTCAACTTGTTCAGTGTCCCTCTGAACTGCGTACTGCAAGGCAGGCATGATCTGGATGCCATACCAGCATTTGCTGGACAGATGGGCACAGTTGGCGCTCAGCATTTGCTGAAAGGATGGGCAGGGCAGGCCAAGCTTTGGTCCAGCAGTTCCAGCTGACCCCTCAGCTTCAGGGTCCCCACCCCAACCACCCCCCTCATAGATGGGTGACCTGGGCCCAGCCTCCCTGCTGGGTACCCAGAGGTGCCTTGTTCCTCTTCTGCTCCAGGTGGGCCCGGCCGGCTCACAGTTCGGCCTCCTCGCCTGCCTCTTCGTGGAGCTTTTCCAGAGCTGGCAGCTGTTGGAGCGGCCCTGGAAAGCCTTCTTCAACCTTTCGGCCATCGTACTCTTCCTATTCATCTGTGGCCTCCTGCCCTGGATCGACAACATCGCCCATATCTTTGGCTTCCTCAGCGGGCTGCTGCTGGCCTTTGCCTTCCTGCCCTACATCACCTTCGGCACCAGTGACAAGTACCGCAAACGAATCCTCATCCTGGTGTCCCTGCTGGCCTTCGCCGGCCTCTTCGCCTCCCTGGTGCTCTGGTTGTACATCTACCCGATTAACTGGCCCTGGGTCGAGTTCCTCACCTGCTTCCCCTTCACCAACCGCTTCTGTGAGAAGTACGAGCTGGACCAGGTGCTGCACTGACCACCAAGCAGAGCCGAGCCCGCTGCCTCCCCAAGAGCACTGACAACACGGTGTCTGTGCCTGCAATGGATGCCTGCCTGCAGAGCACCCCCACCACCCTGCACCCCAGAGGACCACGGGTGGGGGCCCAGGCTCTGGGCCCAGGTGTCCCCTCTGCCAGGCAAGGTTGATTCCATGTGAGATGAAGATCAAGGGAGGTTCCTTGGCCCAAGCTTGACACCCAGAGCACCTGCTTCTCTGAGCCTCGTCCCTGGCCCTGACTTCCTCCCATTTTCCTGCTGGGCACCTGTCCTAGGGACAGGTTTCTTTTCTTCCAGGGGTCCTCACTGCCACCCCTACTGGTGCCTTCTCCCCACTGTTATTGGAACATACCCTGCCAGGGGTAAAGCTGCTCCTCGGCTGCACCCAGGGTTTAATGCCCACCATGACCCCTTCCTTTTTCTCTTTGTCCCTCTGCCCTGGGAGGCCACCCATAGGACCCCCAGATCATCTGTGGGAGAGGCTTTGGCCATAGTCTGGGGACAGAGAACATGTAAGGAGGCATAGTTAGACGGATGCCAAGAGCCTTTGCTTATGTTTGGCAACCAGAGGCTGTGTTGCCCCCAGCCTTCCCCCAGTGCTCCCTTCGGCACCAGTGCTCTGCCTCACAGGCTGGCTCTGGTGAGGGCCTCCTCTGCCTCACTTCGCCCAATATGGTGGGGCTGAGGCACCTTGAGGACCTGCGCCCCAAGGTGCTCAAGACTCAGTCAGGCCCGTTTTTTACCAGTCTATATTATGGTCCTAATTTTTAAAAAATAACGCTAAGTTTGTATGGATGGTTTCTCAGGCATATTAAATGATATTCTTTATGGAAGTATTGTCTTAACTGGAGACCTCAGGTAGAATGAAGCTGGAGGGTGAGAGGTCACCCATGGGATGCTCAAAGGCAAGTAGTTTGGTCCAGGGATCAGTGGAAAACTCATGGGGCTTCTCAGGGATTTTAGTTGGGGGCAGACACCAGCTTGGAGTCATGGAGAGGTCCCCATTCTCACCTTGGCTCTCAGGCAGGAAAGAGACCAACTGGGCCCTGGCAGAGAGGGTGCTGGGGAGCAGGCTCGGCACCTGTCCATCACTCTGGCCAAGGCTGCGTCCTCCCTGCTCCTGAGCCTCACCTACAACCCTCCACAGAACAGTAGGGAGCCACCAGGGAGGCAACAGGTTTACCTACTTTATTGTTGTGGGCATAGGAGCCAGTGTGGGGCAGTAGGAGGAGAGGGTGGGCCTGGGGACATAGGCGGGTCACTGCAGATGCCCGGTGGTGGGCAGGAATGTTGTAGGCCTGCCTCTCCCCTGTCCTGCTCCCTGCCATCCCCCATGCCAGGTCCTCAGCCTCCTCCTGTGTGTGTGCAGCCTTGCCTCTGAGCTTCCTGCATACCTGCCTGGTGAGGAAATGACGCAGGAACCCAACCATGCTTCCCAGTGTCCCTGCGTACCAGCCCAACTGGGTCTCGGACACAGAACTTGGAACACAGGAGTAGAGGCCTTACAAGGACAGACAGGACACACTGCTCCTCTCTGAGTTGCTGGGGCTGGGCTTTATTTGTCCCTTCCCTGCCCACTCATCCACAGCCAGGCTCATGCTCAGCCATGCCAGTGTGGGCCCAGGGTAGGGCTGTTGCCCACATCTCCCAAGGCCAGGTGGGCCGCCCTGTTCAGCAACCACTGTTCCTGCGCAGGAAGGCCTGGCCCCGCAGGGAGCACTGGAGCTCCGTGAAAGTGAGGGGGCCCACAGTGACTGCACATGGGCCCACAGCATGGAAGCCGAGCTTCTCATAGAAGGGTACCAGCGCATCCTCACACATGAGTGCGGCCCGGCGCACAGCCAGCTGGCTGCCCAGGTGGTGTAGGTAGCGCCACAGCAGCACGGAACCCCTGCCCTGCTGCCGGAAGGTGCGGTGCACAGCTAGCACGTGCAGGTGGGCTGTGCAGCCCCCAGGCCTGTGCAGTGTCAGCGACTCCTGGGGACAAGAGTCTGGGTCACCTCTACTGGCACACGCTCCCCCAAACCACCTGTCCCAGGTCAACAGCAGGTATCTATAACCTGAATGCCTCCAGTCAGGGCCTTCTTCTTACCCAAGGAGGGCCCAAACTGGGAGCTGTACCCCCAGCCCCGTGGAAGAAGCTTCCTGAAGATCTGGGAGGGGTGGGCATCTTGCCCTGGGAGGGGACCTGTGGCCTGGACTGTTCTTTCTGGTTTGGAGGAAGAAATCACCCCCACCCTATACTCCCCTCCCCACTGTCTGGCTGACCCCTCTCTTCAGAGCCTTCCTAGAGCTGGCTGCCACAGCCACACCCATCCTCACCTGAGTGAGTCTCTCCTTGTCCCAAAGTGAACCAATGATGAAGGCCACAAGGCGGCCCTCCTCAAACCAGCCCAGGGACAGCTCTGGACACAGGGTCAGAAAGTGCCGGATCTCATCCAGGTACAGGGGGCAGAGGCCCGAGACGGAGATGAAGGCTGTGGTGAAGGCACATGGGGGAGGGGTAACTCTGGTCCCTGTACCTGAGTGTCCGCTTAGCTGTCCTCCCCCCTCCCTCTGCCCCTTGAACACAGATGCACATTCTGGGACCCAGCCTCTAGGACAGGTGGTCTCCTCCCCACAGGACAGCTGGATTAGAGTAGAGCATCCTCTGGCCCCTCTGTGGTTGCTCACCTTCACGCTCGATCTCAAACACACTTATGGCGTCCTCTGGGGTGAGGCAGCGGAACTCACTGGCGGGGAGTGTGTGGCGCCTCTGGCAGCTTGGTGACTCTGGGATTCCAGGTGGCAGGTGCAAGGCCTCGGGTTTCAGAGGGTGGATGCTCTGGGTGAACATCCTGGCCGCTGGGGTGACCTGACTGCAGGAGTGAAGAGGAGGCACTTGTCGGAGGCCACCCAGGTCCTGCATCTGCCTCCTCCAGCAGGAACCAGGGTGGGGCCAGCCCCCAAAGCGATAGGCACATTCCCCATGTGCCAGGGATTACACATGGTGGCCTCTCTCCTCACCTTTCCTTTGAAGCTGGAAAGATGCATGGAGTAACCCTGCAAATCTCCAGACTGTCCCACCTCCCTCGGGTGCAGCTGAGCCCAGAGACGGGGGTCTTGGCCAGGGCACCCCAACACTGCTGCCCACAGAGGGAGGAGGATACGAGCCTCCATGTACCACTTCTAAAGCAATTGTGCAGTGGGCAGCCCCTGGGCCCCCTGCTGCCATTATGGGGTTCATTTTACCTGCTCAGGAGACTAGGCGTCCTTTGGGTGCAAGATAGTATGGCTGGGAGCTTTTTAGGAACCTGCAACCCTCAATCCTGCAAAAAAGCTCCTTAACCAAAGTGGGCCCTTAGGGAACCTCCACACTTACCTAGATGGCCTCAGACTGCCCCCCCCAACAGGATTCAGCGGGAAGGGGGAGGTTAGAGGGAGTCAGAGGCTACAGCCGGTTGGGTGGGGGGAGAAGGAGCAGACAAAAAGGTGGACAGGACACCCCTCACCCTGTGTGCACGGCTCATTGGACGTGTCCCTGTGGGCACCCTTGTCTCTCTCCATGATTTGCAGTTTGCAGATTTGCAGTTGTCAGAGGAGACCATCCCTCCCTTCACCTCCAAAGATGCTTAAAAAGCCCCAGGGTTTCCACATTTCTCCCCATGTCTAGAGCTCCAAGCAGGGGTCCTATCCCTGCAGGCTGAGAGCCACAGGCAGGGATCTCACTTACCTGGCCTGTGGGGGCCCCAATGTTCCCTCCACAGAACCAGCCACCCTGGGGGCCTCTCTGCCGGCACAGGGACCAGAAAAATCTGGGGTTCCTGGCTGTGAGGCTGGTGTAGCAGGTGTCACCCGGGCAGCATGTGATGTTCTCAGAGATTTCTAATCCCCCGCCACCCCGCCTCCCGCTTAACATCAGGCAGGATGATGCCAGTTTCCTGCCCTGTCCCTGCCCAGCTAAGAGCAAACGTCAGTGCTGGTGCACTGGATGCAGAGGGAATTACCAGTGGCTGACTGAGGCCCCAGGGCATGGGGAAAAGAGCAAAGGGCTAAGCCTGGGGCTCCGGCTCTAATCCCTGCTCTGTCACCAACTGGCTGGGCACTAGCAATTCCCCCTCTGTACCTCGGAGGCTTGAGCAAGGCTGGCCTTTCTGAAGCTCCTTCCTTCTCATCCTCACTGGCCTGCCCCAGGCAGCTTCCCATCCTTCCCCTTCACTTAGTCTACCGAGGGTGACTAAGTGAGACTGTGTCTCAAAAAAAAAAAAAAAGTTCCCAGCATCATCCTTCCCCCCCTGCCCTGTAGAGGGTTGAACCCCCAAGCTTAACCATGTTTAATATGCTGCCTCATCTTGTTTTCTGAGGGTCCACGTGTCTAGAGGTGTTTTTGGAAAGAACAGAGACATGGCTGGTCAATGTCCTTCAGGGGACAGACCTCTCAGGACTGATCAGAAGACTTCCTCAGGCTTGGCCGTTGGGCCTGGTGGGGGGAACATGTCCAGGATCTCAGCTGGGCATCCCCACCTTCAACCTCCAGTGTCCCCAGAAAAACTGCCTCTGTTCCCCCATAGATTCTGTGGCTTCATTGCACTCCCTGGAGGCCAATCACAATCCCTCGGAGCTGCAAGAGGCAGGTAGGACCTTCATTGACCCAGCCATGTCTCTGTTCTTTCCGAAAACACCTCTAGACATGTGGACCCTCAGAAAACAAGCTGAGGCAGCATATTAAACACAGTTAAGCTGGGGGGTTCAACCCCCTACAGGGCAGGGGAGGGGAGGATGATGCCGGGAACTTTTTTTTGGAGACAGTCTCAGTCACCCTCAGTAGAGTGCTGTGGCGTC
Organism: Loris lydekkerianus; assembly: GCA_963574355.1. NCBI lineage: Eukaryota > Metazoa > Chordata > Mammalia > Primates > Lorisidae > Loris > Loris lydekkerianus. The sequence continues at coordinate 18,499 of CAUYPK010022720.1, forward strand.
ATAGCTCACAGCAACCTCAAACTCTTAGGCTCAAGCAATCCTTTTGCTCCAGTCTCCTGAGTAACTAGGACTACAGACTCCCACTACAAGACTCCCACTCAGCTCTTTTTAGAGATGGGGTCTCTTGCTCAGGCTGATCTTGAATTTGTGAGCTCAAGTAATCCGCCTGCCTCAGCCTCCCAGAGTGCTAGGATTACAGGCGTGAGCCAATGTGCCTGGCCTATGCTGTGAACTTTTTCCTGATCAACACACCACCGACCATGACAAGGAAAGTGAAAGGGGTGAGGGGCCTAAAGGGTGATGGGTACAAAGATAGGGGCACTCCCTAAAATGAAATTAAAAGAAACATCCAAAATTTCAAAATGTATTCATTTCTAGTCCAGCCATGTTGAGATGATCCTGAGGCATTTGAGAATGCCCAGCCTCCTCCCAGCTCTGGGATGTCTTTCCTCAAGGGGCTGTAATCAAATCCATCTGACCAACAGGGTAGACTCAGGCAATGTACTTTGTGAGTAGGGTTGCCAGATTTAGTGAATAAAAGTACAGGACTTCCAGTGAAATCTGAATTTCAAAAAATGAATTATTTTTTAAGTAGAAGTATATTCCTGCACTATTTGGAGCACACTTACACTAAAGAATTATCCAAAAGTCAAATTTTACCAGACATCCTATATTTGTGAGGTCTGAGAAAGGGAGTGATCAGTGCAGCTTGGGGAAATGGCAGGGAGGAAGCCACAGTTCAAGAGAAGGGGGTCCTGGGCCAGGGGCAGGGCTGAGCCCCTTGGCCTCCAAGCCCTACAATGTACACAGTGCCATGTGTTGTCATGGTCACCATTACTATGACCTGTCCAGGTCTCTCCACTTCACACCAGAGGCATTCATTCCTGACTACACATTGGAATCACCTGGGAGTTTCTAAAAATTCCAACATCTGAGTCATCCCCAGAGATGGTGATTTTAAAATTCTGGGGTAGGATCTCGGGGGGGGGGGGGGGGTGAGGGAGTGGGGCGGGGGGTTAGAAGATCCTGGGTGATTAGCAGCTTAGCCAGTACTGAGAACCACTGCTCCAAGGTCACATTCTCCAACAGCCTTTTGGCCATGAATTTGCATCCTGTTAGTCTTTCCAGTGGAAAGCCAGTGCCATGGCCAACACACGGGACCCAGCCCATGTGTGCACACAGCTTTTCCACCCAGGCAACTTTCTTCTAGTAGAGTTTTCAGCAGAGCCCCACTGTGTGAGGTAGACAAGAGCAGCAAAAGTGAGGGTACACCACAGGGCGCAGCCATGACCAAGGTAGAGGACAATGTGGGCCCCAAGAGGGACCCCTAGAAAGAAAGGAAATTCCACAGATGAGTCTTAAAGCACCCTGCAGTCCCCTTGGGGTACCATCCATTGCCGGCAGTGGTGTTTGTCTCCCGCACCTTCTCGGCCTGCCTGTGGCTGTTTAGAGGAGCATCCTAAGGCCCCGCCCAGGCTCAGAGGTAGGAGAAGAACACGCCAGCCATCCTTGGTCTGGAGTCCTGATATGCACGTAGCCCCTGAGATCTTTGTTCTCCACGCCTCACCCCTGTGCCCACCTTCCCACTGAGGTAGGCAGACTTTCCCCCCTCACCTGCCCTAACAGCTCCTACCAGAGTGGTCAATCTGATGGGCCCACTCAGATCTCATCACCTCAACCCCCCCAGATAGAAGCACCCCAGGAATGCATACGATGAACCCTCCAACTGGACCACCCTTGAGAGTGACAGAGGAAGCTGCCGTGACTACCTGGGGTGCTGCTGTAAGTGGTAGTGTCCCCTATGGGCACCCGGTGTTCAGGGCTTTGGAAACTGCTGGCCACACCTCCCTTTCTCAACTCCTCTCTTGCACCTCCTTCTCCATCTCCTTTTTGATTCTTCCTCTGTCTGTCCCTCAAATGTTGACCTCCCAGTTGGCTCATACCTATAATCCCAGCACTTTGGAGGCCGAGGCAGGAGGATCGCTTGAGGCCAAGAGTTTGAAACCTGCCTGGGCAACACAATAAGACCTAGGGCATTGTGGCGGGCACCTGTAGTCCCGGCTATTTGGGAGGCTGAGGCAAGAGAATCGCTTAAGCTCAAGAGTTTGAGGTTGCTGTGAGCTGTGACATCATAGCACTCTACTTAGGGCAACATAGTGAAACTCTGTCTCAAAAAAAAACAAAACAATTTTTTAAAATTTATTTGAAAGGGGTAATAGATTCATATGGTTCAAAAATCTGTGTATTCCTGGAAAAGCGTTACTTCCTTCCTACTCCCCTATTTTCTGCACTTTCTTACATAAAAGAGAGCATACTATATACACACTTTCATACCTTTCTTGTTATTTTTAAGATCTAACAATACATCCTGGAGATCACAGCAGATCGGCATGTAGAGAGCTTCCTTGGTTTTGTTCGTTTGTTTCGTCTTTTACAACAGCATAAAATATTCCATTAACTAGACCCTCCATCCTGACCCCTGAACTGTTTCTAATCTTTTGCTATTTCAAAAAGGGATAATCATATTTCTACAACATTTAAAACCTGTTTACGTGTGTCCAGAATGGGTAAATTCCCAAGAGAATTGCTGGGTCAACAGGCAAAGGCATTTGTATTTTACCTAGGAATTGCCAACTCATCTTTTCTGGGGATGTGCCATTTTCCAGTCCCATCAGCAATGAACAAGCCTTGCTTTATTTCACTCTTCTATATGCTAACACCCTCACCTACACCTCGGAGTCACACGTCCAGCTGTCCACACTCCTCTTCCACTCACGTTATGTCAAAAGTCCTGGGAAATTGAGGTTACAGCTAGCTGTGATCAGGCCACTGTGCTCTAGCCTGGAAAACAGAGAGACCCTCGCAATATTAAATCAATCAAGTTCTTGCAACATGTACAAGTCCATTTCTGACCCGGCCCTTCCCTCTCCATTGTCACCTCATGCTACTCCTGGACATTCACCCTCCCCTTTCCATATACATTCACCCGAACTCCAGATATGTCAAGGCACCAAGTTCTCTCATTGTCCTTCTCTTTGTCTCCATTGCTCTCATCCCCTTGTCTGCCTGTCAACACTCCTCAGCAAAAAGGTCTGTTTTACTGTGAAGTTGTCCTGATCTAGTCAGTGAAACTGACTAGTCTTCCTCTGTAATCCCCAGGCCACCTGCATTGCCTCTGAAGAGACAGATATCTTGGTCCCTGTAACATTTTGTGGAATTTTAAACTATTATTATAGGAACATAAATTCTCTGAGAGAAGGGATGGTATGGTGAGTAAGGAAATATGCTCCATCTCCCAAAGTCCACCTGGAACGGTGGAATGTTACCTTGTTTGGAATTAGAGTCTTTGCAGATATAATGAAGCATCTTGAGATGAGATTGTGCTGGAGTTTAGGGCAGGCCCTAAATGCAACAGCTGGTGCTTTCATAAGTTGAAGGCCCAGGGAGATTTGAGACAGACACAGGGCAAAGTCCACGTGAAGATGAAGTGGAGATTGGAGTGATGCAGCCGCAGGCCAAGGAGCATGGAGGATGGCTGCAGCCACCAGGAGCTGGGAGAGGCAGAAAGGGCTTGCCCCACAGAGCCTCCTCCCCTCCTCTCCTTCTCTCTCTTCTCTTCCTGCAGAGGGAACTGTCCCTGTTAAAGCCTTGATTTCTGACTTATGGCTTCCTGAACCACTAGAGAATACATTTCTATTGTTTTAAGTCACTAAGTTTGTGATAATTTATTATGGCAACCCTAGGAAATGTGCAGGCAGCATCTTCTTCCTGTCTGTACCTGCTTTTGCTGGTCACGTTAGGTGTTCATTAAAGTTTAGAATGACTGAGCAGTGAAGCTCATGGAACTTGGGGAGTACAGGACACATTATCCCTAACCCAAGATCCATCTGAGAGTCAGTCACCAGGGATGTTGCTAGCACTCACCTCCAGACCCAGGACAAGCCTGGGTACTTGATTTAAAGTCAGTGTAACCTATGTCCCCAGATCATCTCAGGGTGCCTCTGTTTAGACTGTCACTGACAGTTTCACTCTTTTTGTCCCAGGCTTTTACTCAGCAGCTTGCTTGGAGGGTCCTATAACCCTTGCGTCTCCTCTCTGCCAGTCTGCCCTCTGCTGGGCTCCATTCATAACATGGCCCCTCAAGGGTCCCTCTGTCCCTCCACACAGCCTGGCCACCTTTGGTCTGCCAGACATGTTTGTATACATTGAATACCAGCCATAGGCTGGGGCTCGGTTTTTTCCCAGATGGCTCTTGGGTCCCATGAAGATCATGGTCTATGACTGGGCTTCTGCTTTGGGACTCCAAAACATTCTATGTCAGTTTGAAACCAGGTTGTCCAGGGCACACAGAGAATACCCCAAGGCCACATTACCTAACTTTCCACCTGCCCCAGCCAAGCCCCCATCCTACTAATAATCTGAAGTGGTAAGGACAATGACTACAGATTTGACTGTCCTCATAACTGAGCAGAAAACTAATGTCCTGGGAGCAAAAGAACATTCTGACTGGCTATGTGTCACTACAGGAAGGCTGACGGCCAAGCTTTGGGGATGTCCACTATGGAAAGAAGGAAGAGAGTGAGGTTATGAGATGGGGAGGGGCAAGATACATCCCAGAATCCAAAGGGATAGGGTGAGCAGTAGCATCAAATGCCACCAAGAATGGAGAAAAGCTCTCAGATTCTGCTCACAGGAGGCCCTGATGACCTTTAAGAGTCCTCCCAGAGAGGAGAAATAGGGGAGGGAGGCCAAGTGCAGAGAATGGCCTTAAAGGTGACCATGTAGAGGTGGCAGGCAGAGGCCACTGAGTAAAGGCACTCCGACCCACTGACATGGCCAGGGTGTGGAGAAGACTCCCCCCACCCCTATCCCCGGACACCACCCTGCTGCAGCGGATATCTCAGAGCTTGTTGTAATGGGGCAGTCAGCATGCCCCTGGGCCTGGTGAGGGGAGCTCTGGTCCCAGCCCCTCTGGGAGCTTCCTGCAGGGAGCCACACCTGCTCACCTCCACTCTGTGTCTCAGCTTCATCCACTGTGGGGAGACCAAGAAGTGGGCCCCTGTGAGAAACATGTCCCAAGAGACACCATGACAATACTTCTGGGACCCCAATTTTCCATACAGAGCAGTTGAAAGGCTCAACAGGCAGGGAAGACAGCCCTCTCTTTGGGCTTTTGTGCCAGCGGTTTCATGTTTTGGTGGCTTAGATAGTGGTTTCTTTCTCTCAACTCCTTCCCTGCACTTAGCTGCCCACATACCTGGCACTGAGCACATTCCACCTCACCATGCGTACCTGTCCAGCCTCAGCCCTGTCACATGGCAGGCTTCCTGGGGAACAGGACTGAGATGGAGAACTGGGTGCAGGAGTTTGTTGGGGAGAACTTTCAGGAACGACCCCTGCTGGGGAGCAAAAGAAGTCAGACATGATAATGCGGTTGTAACTAAGGATCAACCCTCCTCATGCCAGGCTCCTGAGTTGCTAGGCTCCCTTGCCAGCCTTCTTGTCCTGTAATGACCGTGGGTGAGGCAGCTTCCTTCTGCTGGGGACAATTGCTGGAGAAGGGCACAGCCGGGAGTCACAAGCTGGCCTGCTGTTGGGGTGAGTGCTGTGGGACTCTTTCTTTATGCTTCTGAGAGCTGCCCTAGCAATGCTTTTGCACCAATCTTCGAGGTCCTTGCTGGGGTGATGAATCCTATAATGTGGGGAAAATGCTCCCACAGTAACACACTCTCCTTATCCAACTTTATGTTCTGACCCTTGATCCAGCATTGGCTCAGACGGAGGCTCCTTCAGGCCAGAGCCTCCTGCCTCTCAGCCTGCCTGGCATTTCACCAGCAGGTCAGCTGTGGGTTAGCCCAAGTTACCAGTCCAGTGCAGCAAGGAGGGGAGCTGCAGCTGATGCTCTGGGCTGGGGGAGGGCACGGCACACATCTTCTAAGGAGGAGTCATGTTCCCAGGCAAGGAAAGGACAGTAACCTCTATACTGCCTTGGTACAGCTGACTCATTAAGGTTGAGAATTCAATCCACTCTGGGCCTCAGCCAGCCTTATTTAGTCTGGGACCTAATCCTCAGCCTCTCTCTGTCTCTGAACTTCAGGAGGTGAGTTTCTTGGATGCTACCAGGAAGATCCTCTGGCTTTTAATATCTTTTTACTGTCTTTCTCCAAGGCACAAGTGCTGTCAGCCACAGCCATCTGAGTCCATAGTCCTTGTCCCCAGTTCTCTCAACTACCTGGTATTTTGTATCTATCCTGCATTCCCTTTCACTAGTGTCCTGTCTCCATTCAGCCCTGGTGAAATTTGCACAGTTGCACCCACATTGTGCCAACCACTAGTGATGGAGTCCTCGTTAGCAGGTGGTGATCCAGCTCCAAAATCCCACTTGGAGTCGGTTTGCTAGGCCAGCACCTGGCATCCACTGCTGTGTGGGTCAGGTTCTCCAGGAAATAGACCTAAAGACTCTTGAGATTTGAAGGAAGGAGTTTACTGAGTGGAGACAGAGTAAACAGAAGTGGGCAGAGGAGAAGGCTCACCTATGGCAAGGAGGTTAGCTCTAACAGAGCCTCCAATCATCCCAGGAGGAGCTCTGAGGCTGGATAGCTCTTCACAGATGTCCTGAATGGGGGCAAGAGGGCCAGGCTTTGTCACCGCTTATGGACAGCCATTGGAAACAGCATCTTCTTTCAGCCAGGGGCAATCCTTAGAGAGGTGGGATCTGGGATGTGCACCACAGCATCTACGCTTACAGACCCCTGGAAAGCAGAAAGTTGTGGCATTGTGTGACCCACAGAGTAGGAGCCTGTCAGATGCTGAATCTTCTGTTAAGGAGGATAGCACTTAGGACTGAGTGGAGCCCCGCCTTTGTCTGGGGTTTAATATCTGCCATATTAGACAGGGAGTTTCCTCAGGAAACTTCTAGACCCTTCTGGAATGGAGGCATTAAAGGTAGGGAGGAATTGCCACCTCCTAGAGGAAGAAGGGACCTGCAGCTTCCTGGTATGTGGAGCTGAGCTGCCCAATAGTAAGATCATGTGAACCCCAATGTGATTTTAAATGTACTAGTAGTCACATTTTTAAAAAGCCAGTAATGTCAGGGTGCAGAGTCATGTGCCTATAATCCCAGCTACTAGGAAGGCTGGAAAGGGAGGATTGCTTGAGCCCAGGAGTCTCCATACTTAGGAAAAAATGGAGAGCTGAGGATGGAATAAAGACGGAGGTGTCTCAGTGCTGTTGACTGGCATCTAGGTTGGCTTATTTAGTTCCATCATTCAACAAAAATCTTTTGAGTACCCCCACATGTCAGATTCATGCTAGATTTTGGGACACAAAGATGAAGAAGGCACAGTCCCCGTCTTCAAGGTGTCCATCCATGGTCCCAAAGGAGAGACAGACATGTGAGCAAATGATGTGATAGAGGGTAATAAACACAATCACACACAGGTCAGAGGCAGAACAAGTTGAGGCCTGGGGAGCTTGGAAGACTTCATAGATAAGGAGGCCCAAGCTGGGGCTTGTATGATGAAAATTCTTCAGGTAAAAACAGGTTACAGATGGCCAGGTGTGGTGGCTCATGCTTGTAATCCTAGCACTCTGGGAAGCAGAGGCAGGTGGATTGCTTGAGCTCAGGATTTTGAGACCCTCCTGAGCAAAAACGAGACCCTGGCTTTATTAAAAGCAGAAAAACTAGCCAGGCATTGTGTTGAGCGCCTGTAGTTCCAGCTACTCGAAAGGCTGAGGCAGGAGGATCACTTGAGCCCAGGAGTTTGAGCTTGCTGTGAGCTGTGATGCCAGGGCACTCTATCCAGGGCCACACAGAGAGACTCTGTCTCAAAAAAACAGACAAACAGGGGCAGTGCCTGTGGCTCAAAGGAGTAGGGCGCCGGCCCCATATGCCAGAGGTGGTGGGTTCAAACGCAGCCCTGGCCAGAAACTGCATAAAAAAACAGACAAACAAACAAAACCGATTACTGAGTGACCAGCGGCAGCACAGGTTTCAAACCCACGTCTATCTGACTCCAGAACCTCACCCTCCGCCCCTGTCCCTCCCACCTGCCCATCTCCCCAGAGGGCAGGTCTGGACATGAGGGCTGTGCAAAGGCGGTAAACTTGGACTTCAATTGCATGTGAAGCTCAAGGGTGGGGGCTGCCCTCTGGTGGCCAACCCTCTACCCAGGCAGGTGACACTGCCATCAACCAGGATGAGGATTAGAAGAAACCACTTAGGGAAAAGATGATGTGTCTACTTTGTGCTGTGGCTGGCCACATCCAGGAAGCACCCATGGATCAGTACTGAGGAGAGGGCCTGGCCTAGGGCCAGGGGAATTGGCAGTGAACAAGGTGGCATATGGTTGAATGAGAGCAGCCCTATTGCTCTCCAAGCTGGCCCAGCGGACTCTCTGCGCCCTCCTGCACACCATCAGGAAGGAGGGAATCAGTATGAGCCTGATGGTCCTGGGCTTTCGTTCACTGCACCGCCTTTCCACTCTTGTTCCTGGCATTAAGTCTTTCACCCAGGGTATTGCAACTATCCTCAGAGTGGGAGGAAGAATAGCCAAGGGCTGGCTGCCAGTCTGGTCCTGATTCAGACTGACCTATATCTGGAGCCTCAAGCAGAAGTCTTTCTTCAGCTAGCCAAATGTGGCTGTAGGAGGTCTCCCCAGGCCTCTCACCTCCCACCTCCTGTCTCTAAAGCCCAGGGAACACTGGCTCCAGGGTGGAAGGAGCTCTCTGGGCCAGACTGAATTTGCTCACACAGGGAGGCATGGAGAGGCCAAGCAGGCTGGGGTTCTCCAGGTGGCAGTGTGGGGCCCAGCACACTTTGTGGATCTGGAGAGGTGCCCCAGTGGCTGGTTAAGATAGGGGCAGGACAGGGCCTGCTTCCTGGAGATCAGTTCACTTTGCTACCGGCTCTGTGGTTTCTTTCACACACACACACACACACACACACACACACACCCTTAGCAAGCAGAGTGATGGACCAGGTCAGTTTCTGGTAGGCATCTTTGAAAATAAGTGAGATTCTCCCTAGAAAAACAGCTCTATTTCCCACGAAGGGCTGGGTGTTGGAACCACAAGAAGAGGTTTATTCATTAGGGAATGGAGGTTTTTTCCTCCACCATAGATCTCAATAATTGTGAAAATAACAACTAAGCAGCTGCTTCCATCCACACTTATCCCACTAGCCAGCCTGGGGTACAGAGACTGTCCCTGGGGGCTCAGGGTCTGGGAGGGAGTCCAGTCTCAAACCTTGTCAGGAGCATCTTGGATCTGGGTGAAGTCATTGAAAGAAACCATGAGGTGGGGAGGAATTTTCTGAGCCTCTATCATTAAAACAGCTTAGATACAGCTCAAACTGGAGGCAATTGAAAGGGTTCAGAGATAACACAAGCAGGAGAGGGGCAAATGGTGCTGCTCTCCTCCTACCTTCTCCAACTCATTGTACATGGGGGAAACAGGGTAGGAAACTGACCAAATGGAGGTACAGACATCTTGGCCCTTTGACATCCACCCATATGACATTTGATATAGCTCCAGTGCTATGCCAGGCACTGTACTGGGCACCAGGGTTACAAAAACATGGCATGATCCTTGTCTAGTGAGGAGGGAGTCAGCATCTGAAATCAAGGACTCTTACCTATGCCCCAGGAGGTTCCGGATAATCTATGTAAAGCACTTAGTATAGTACCTGGCATGCAGTTACAGCTCAATAAATGGGAGCTATTATTAGCCGTTATTACAAGAAGCCACAGAATAAACACAGCATAACTTCCTGAAGTGCCAATTTTACTCAATGATTAGAGAGGAAAGGATATTTTTTAAAATATTAAAACAATAAACACAGGGTACAAGCTGGAGAAGAATGCAAAACCCACTTTTATTTATTTATTTTCACATCAGATGGGTAATGTGCCCATGTCATAACAAGGTTTGAGGGAAGCACATCTCACGTCAGTGTGAAAACCCAATCATCATGCTTAGAACTGTAAAAGGATCATCCTTTGCATGTTTTTATTTTAGAGCCAGGGACTCTCTATGTTACCCACGCTGGTCTTGAACTCTTGGTGTCAAGAGACCTCCTGCCTCAGATTCCCAAGTGGCTGGACTATGGGCATGCACCACTATGCCCAGCTCCATTTGTATTAGGGACATCAAACACAGACCTTCATTGCCCTGCCCCTTCAACCTACTTGCTCACCTCTGCCTCCCATGTCCTACCCCCTCAGGGGGACCAATGGACTCACCTCTGTAATTAAGAGCTTCTCAAAGGGAGGCCTGGAGAAACAATGTGACTAGAAAGCCCCTGCACATGGATTTGGGAGACTCCACTGGTTACTGTGACCTTGGGCGCCAAATTCCTTGGGCCCTGTTTCCCTGGTTTCACTGGTAAAATGAAGTTTAACGATGCCTATATCCAAGATTGTGATAACAGACAAGATAAAGTATGTGAAAGTGCTTGGCACAATGCCCGATCAATAATATGTGCTTAATAAATGTTAGGTTATCAGGGGCCAAGGAGACGGAGCCAAAGGAGCATGGGAGATAGAGCAGAAGCTACTACGTTATTGCTGTTAAATCTCCTAGGTTTTTACAGAGCACGGAGTGGGGATCTGTGTCCTTACAGCAGTGATTCCACATGGCCAATCTGCACTGTGATCTGGGATGGGAAGGTCTTGATTTGAAAACCCAGCTTTGCCCTGAAAGTATATTCAAACACCCCTCCAGCTCATTTAGCCCTAATTTTCTCTATATTTTAAGTACATAAATTTTCCAAGATTGGGTCCACTGACAACTACCCTAAGCCCAATACCCTATTGGTACTTGGCTTAGGGCATCTAAGTTCTTGAACTTTTCCATGAGTGTAGTTCTGTATCTTCAGCAGCCTATAATCAAACGAAGGAGCTGGGATTCTGCCTTTTTTGAAGAGCCTAAATACTGTAATATCAAACCATTTTACTAATCTGTCATTGATGGTCTTGCAGAAAAATGTGGAAAAAATTATTTTGACTGAGAAGAGTTAGGGCCAGATCCTGAATATTCTTAATTTCTCTTTAACAGCCATTATAAATCTATTCTGTGGGAATATATCTAGCTCTTTTGGAACTTACATGGTGACACATTAAATTAGAATCACTTAGCTGGATATAGTGGTATGAGTCTGTGTTCCTAGTTACTTGGGAAGCTGAGGAGGGAGGATTGCTTGAGGCCAGAAGTTCAAGATCAGCCTGAGCAACATAGGGAAACCCTATCTCTTAAAAAAAATTAGAATTTTATTTCTTTTGTAGAGACAGTCTCACTTTATTGCCCTCAGTAGAGTGTTGTGGCGTCACACAGCTCACAGCAACCTCCAGCTCCTGAGCTTAGGTGATTCTCTTGCCTCAGCCTCCAGAGTAGCTGGGACTACGGGTGCCCACCACAATACCTGTCTATTTTTTTTTTGTTGCAGTTTAGCTGGGGCCGGGTTTGAACCCACCACGCTCGGTTATGGGGCCGGCACCCTACCCACTGAGCCACAGGTGCCACCCAGAATTACTTTTTAAAATGTTTTTTAAAAGGCAATATAGAGCAGACTATAACAGTTGTGCTGGTCTGGAGTTTAGTTTAGGCAGAGAGTTCTGAAATATTACAATGGTTAAGCTTTATTGAGGGAGCTATATGCTAGGTCCTTTCCTACTACATTTAATCCTCCCGGGTGCCCAATGATACAGGTTTTGCTATTATCACCCCTATTTTATAAATGAAAAAATTAAGGTGAAAATAAGTTAACCAGTTTGCTTACCATTGTATATTAGTAAGTGGCAGTGCTCAAAATTGGAATCTATGGCTCTCATTCTTAACTAACTTGCTCTGCAACCTCTTGCCATACATAATTGTCCTCACAGAGCGTCGAACTCTCTAAATTAATTTAAAGCCAAACCATTGGGGCCACTTATACTTGCTTTTCTGTCTTACCTTCCTCTGGGCCTCCTTCACCAGTCCCTGAACCAATCCCTAAGGGTCATGACCTTCCAAGTTTTGGTTGGAACCTCCTACTACAGTCCACTCTATATACACTCCATACATATTTGTTCGTTTGTTTTTTTGAAATGAGTCTTACTTTCTCGCCCTCGGTAGAGTGCCGTGGAGTCATAGCTCTGCGGAACTTCAAACTCCTTGGGTCAAGTGATTCTCTTGCCTCAGCCTCCCAAGTAGCTGGGACTACAGGCGCCCGCCACAATGCCCAGTTATTTATTTTATTTTTTTTAGGAGACAGGGGTTTTGCTCTGGCTCAGGCTGGTCTGGAACCTGTGAGCTCAAGCAATCCACCCGCCTCGGCCTCCCAGAGTGCTAGGATTTACAGGTGTGAGCCACCGCGCCGGCCAACCATATGTATTTATTATAGCCTTGCTTACAACCTACCTTAGAGTTGCTTTTTAGCTATTTAATGTATACTTATTTTGTCTCCTCAATTAGACTGCAAACACATAAAGGGCAGGGATAGCATCTTTCTCTTTCTATAACCCTCATAGTGCTAGGACCAAGCTGGGACGCCAGGTGAGATCATTAAAAGTTGTTGACAACCTCTTGACATCCTCCTCCCCACTTTGGCCACTCCCCTTTTCCTCGGTGGCCACTGCACTTCCTCCTCCTGAGTCCCCGCCCCTTCCCGCGCCCTACAGTTTTATCCCCCTCCGGCCTAGCCCCGCCCTTGTAGAGTCCAACCTTCCTCCCACCCACGCCCGGAGCATCTTCAGCGTCCCCTAGCGACGAGGCGGCGGCTCCTAGCAACCGCATCCCGGTTCCCTGACGACGGCGGCACGTAGAGACACGTCAGCGCGCTGTGTCCCCGCCCCTAGCGCCCTCTGGCCCCGCCTCCCCGCGCCTCGTCCGCCGCCGCTGCCGCTGCCGCTGCCGCCGCCGCTGCCGCCGCCGCCGCCCGAGACTCGCGCAGAGCAGTTATGGCGGATCCCGCAGCCCCCGTTCCCTCAGCTCTCTCTCCCGCCCAGGCCCAAGCCCCAGCTTCGGAGGCGGCCTCAGCCCCAGCCACATCCCCCGTCTCGGCCCCGGCGCCGGCGCCCGCCCCGGAGTTGTCCTCCGGGCCGTCCTCGGATTCCGGCCCCGAAGCCGGCTCTCAGCGCCTGCTTTTCTCACATGACCTGGTGTCCGGCCGTTACCGCGGTTCGGTGCACTTCGGGCTGGTGCGCCTCATCCACGGCGAGGACTCGGACTCGGAGGGCGAGGAGGAGGGCCGCGGCAGCTCGGGCTGCTCCGAGGCCGGGGGCGCGGGCCACGAGGAGGGCCGGGCCAGCCCTCTGCGCCGCGGCTACGTGCGCGTCCAGTGGTACCCGGAGGGCGTCAAGCAGCATGTGAAGGAGACCAAGGTGAGGCGGGCGTGGGACTGGGCAGGCCCTGGGGGACCCCGGCTGCCCTGTGAGGGAGGAGGGGTCGGCGACCAGAGCCCTTGGCCGGGGAGGGGCAGTGTACCGGGTACCGCCCGAAGCGGAGCCACTGCAGTGGCCGAGGTGGGAGGACAGCTTCAGCAGAGGGTATGCTCCGTGCAAAGTCATTGCACCAACCCTGGGCGCAGCCGGGCACTGCTGGCCCATAACCTGGCTCTGGGGGTCCCGACTTGTGGGGACTTCCAAGCCATGCTATGCTGTGGTGTTGGTCTCAAGAGTAAAGACGTGAACCGACTCCCGTAGGGACCTCCTCAGGCTTTGAGGAGCGTTGGGTATTACACCAGTGCGGCGTTGTGCTGACCCCCAAGAGCTGGGTGCTGCATTGTGCATCCAGAACGGAAGGCCGAGGCCGGTTCGTGCAGGGAGGGGTTGTGGGCATTCCAAAACAAAGATAGAGGTGAAAATCCTAGCCCATGTAAAACCCCACTAGATTCACTAGATTAGCAAATGCATGTGGTGAAGGAACTCAGTGTTTTTTTGTTTTACCTTGCTGCCTCATTTTAATTGCTGTGGGGAACTTTGTGAGTAAAATCATTGACAATCAGAGCCATGATATTGATAGTACTGGGGTAGATTCTGACAGCTGCAGTTGGGATTGATGACTCTTAAGTGCATTTGGACTTCTTGATAAAAAGAACTATGGGTAGAGTCAGCAAGTTGGAAACCTGAAGGGTTTTTCTTGACCAGTTTTGAAGTGATGCTGGTGATTGTAGCAGTTTGGCAGAACAAAGAGGTTTACCATCATAAACCTGAAACCTTGAACCAGGGTTGGTTTGGTGGTTTGTTTTCCTGAGTGTGAGTTCCTATCAGTGAGTCACACGCACATCCCTGTATCTCACACCCCTTCTTCCTCTCCTCTTTTTTCTCCCTTTCAAGAAAACATTTCTAAGCAGGAATCAGGCCTTCACTGTTTTAGGTCCCTGGGAGGCTGAGAGGTCTGATTTTAGGGGAGTGCACTTTAGAAGTTAATCTGGGTTTCTCACACAGGGAACAAAGGCAACAGAGGAATAGGCTTTGTGCCATACCATAGAGGGGTCTGTGATGACAGCCTGGGCAGGAAAAAGGACCCACTCCTGAGAAGAAGAGCCTGTGATCCACTCCCGAGTGGCAGAAGTGACTGCCAATACCAGCAGGGTCTTTTTCTCGCTAATGTACATGAACCCACAGACAGCCTCAGATAGGATCCACCTTTCCCTCAGAGAAACATAGATCAGACAACTGCTTTCTGACTTGGAAAGAGAATTATAAGTTCATTTGCAAAAATATTTGGAAAATATTACTTTTAACAGAAATAATTATTTAAAATCATCACCAATATTGTGTTAGGAAAAAATGGTATTGCTCTATATACTGTGTGACATCAAAAGGTTGCTGGTGGTGTTGAGTTTTTAAAATGTTTTCACCTCCCATCTTTTCTAGACTTTCATCACATCTTTTGTGACTTTCAGAATGCAGCTCATTGGACGTCCTGTGTGTCATGGCCTCCTGCCATGGGACTTGGGGCAGACCCAGCTGACTACTGGGAGATGCACATGTTTATCAGTTGTTGTTCCTGTCCATCTTGACTTTGGTGGTTAACTTTGTTTACAGTTAGGTTCCATCTGCCTTCCCCACCAAATGTAATTATACAAAGTTGGACTTAAGATACCTATTTTGGAGTTAAATAAAGACCAACTTTAAGGCACCAGCCTGGAAAGGTTTTGAAGATGGCCTTTTGTGACTGGCTTTGAATTTGTTGAAATCTGTTCTGTGGTGGCTCTGATGGTGGTGTTTTCTTTGTCATTGTAATTCTGTAGCTGCTGGGCTTTAGCAAAGGCCATATGGCATAGGAATTTCAAGGAAGTGATGGAAAGTAGTACCCATTTATGGGTGGCAGAATCCAGTTCTTTTAGGATTTGAGAATAGGTTTGGTGTTCTGGGGGATGGGGGGGATGTTATACCTGATTGGTAGCTCTTTGTTACCAGGAACTGTAGGCACAGACAATCCTGGTCAGCTGAGTGTCTCCTGCTTTGCTACACTGACTAGGGTAGTAGGGTGGGTCCTGGGATTTTGCACCACTGTGATTTCTTCTGGCCCCCTGTTCCTTTCAAATTCCATTGAAGTGACATGACAGTGTACTGTAAAGGAAATAGCATTAGGCCAATTCTGAGCAGTTAGGTTCTGTCCTCTCCCTCACTAGTCTAGTTAGATTTGAGAACCTAGACTTTTTTTTTTTTTTTTGGAAACAGTTTTACTATGTCACCCTTGGTAGAGTGCGTCACAGCTCACAGCAACCTCAAACTCTTGGGCTTAAGCGATTCTCTTGCCTCAGCCTCCCAAGTAGCTGGGACTATAGGCACCCACCATAGCACCTGGCTATTTTTGGATACAGTTGTCATTGTTGTTCAGCAGGCCCGGGCCGGGCTCAAACCGCCACCCTCGGTGTATGTGGCCGGTGCCCTTACTCACTGAGCTATAGGCGCCGAGCTGAGAATCTAGATAGTGATGGTTTTTTAATTAATTAAAAATTAATATTTTTTAATTAATTAAAAAGTAATATTTTTAATCTAGATAGTGATGGTTTTTAGGTCCAGGGACCTAAAACTTACTTAATTAATTTATTTATTTAAAAAGTTAATGTGAGGGTACAAACAACCAGGTCAAAGTATTTGATTTTGTAAGGTAGAGTCCCTTGAGAAACTAATTTTTTTAAATCTCCTGCCTATTGGAATTTTTTAAATAGTGTCCATTTAATGGGGAGTATTTCTTAGGCTATGGAGTATTTTTATAGTTTTCATGTTAAGTTGGAGTGCAGGGAGTAAAGGCTTAATATTAGTCTTCTAAGTTTTTAGTGAATAAATTTACAAAGAGAGATGAAGAGACTGAGCATCAAGTCCTACTCTTTCCTTGTCACTTCCATGAAAATTAGCAACATAAAATAAGCTCTTCCATGAAACTATGGAATTTATGATTGTGTTCTGAGGCTTCCAGCAGCCAAAAGTAAGCTTCTTAAGGACTTAAACGAAGCCAGCAGTTGGTGCCTCTTATATATTCCTTCCTCCCCCTGTTCCTGACCCCTCAGCTTGATAGCCCAGTTATCCACTTAAAACTCATCCTGTTGGGCCACATATATCCTCATAGGGGAATGCTTCCCCGTCATTGGTCATCCTTTGAGTAGAACTTTGGAATAAAGCCAAATGCCACTTCTTGAGCCCTAGACATGGTGGGTCCTTCTGGTCTCCACCTGTCATGGTTGGACAGAGTGGCCTCTGCAAGGAAGGGAGCAGGACTGGCGTCTGTCACTTGAAGTTTAGCTTTCCTTTTGGAGGTGACCTGTTTATGCTTTAGTTTTGTTTTGCTTTCTCATCTCTTGTGCATTGTCTTGGATTTTTTGTTTGTTTGTTTGTTTTGCAGTTTTTGGCCAGGGCCGGGTTTGAACCCGCCACCCCCAGTATATAGGGCTGGTGCCCTACTCCTTTAGCCACTTGCGCTGCTCTTATGCATTGTCTCTTAAGATTCCACAATATTCAGGGCCTGCGGGTTTGAGATATAATAGCTCTAAATTAGAGCTGTCTGTGATCACACTGCTTTTGTGAGGGATGTATATGCATGTGTGTGAAGCATCCCTGATGACAGGTCCCTCAGGAATTGGCTTTTCAGTTTATTTTTGGCTCGTACTCAGGCCAGCATTTCCATGGTGAAAGCTATTTAAGTGTAGCATCATAGCACGTGAAATTTGTCTCACTTGTCCAGGTGCTGGGCCCATTAAGAGCAATTCTTTTCAGTGATGTAACAGGAAGTAATATAAGGTTAACCAAGATGCAGGACTAAGTCCATCCAAATTGCAGTTTATTCAGATGGAATCATAGTGCTTGTAGGCACTAACAACTTTGTCCTGTGAATTTATTCTCTCTCCCTTCTAACTCTTGGGCCTTAGCACCTTGATGGTGCCTTTGTCAGGTTACTGTCTGACTCCAGAGCACTTTCTGCAGATGAGGGGTGGATGTTTTCTATTGTGATTGGAAGTCAAAATCCTTGGGAGCTCTTCCTGGCTGGCACCTACTCTGAATGACCTTGGTTAAGTCACTGCCTCATTTTCTCCCTCTGCAATGAAATTCAAGGTTGGTCTGTCTAGCCCCTGCACTGAGCCTGCACAGATGGAATAACCAAACATGTAGCTGTGTCATGCCCGGGACAGCCGCTTGGTTATTAGCAGACACCCTTCTGATGTTTGTCCAGCCCTGTCCTTTCAGGAGATCACTTCTGTGAGTCACAGAGTGGTGCTGCACTAAAGAGGTACCTTGGGAAGCAAAAGGCACCCAGCATGGGGTTTGTTTCATGGTGTAGGGATTGATCAGATGGATTATAGATTTGAGTTATTAACCTCTTGTAGAAATACTCAAGAACTTCGCACCTCTGTTATTAACTTTATAAGAAATTTGGTAATGCACATTTAGTAACATCTGCCAACCTCCAGGAGGGTGGTGATAGTGGTGGAATTTATATATGTACGTATGTATGTGTTTATGCTTTCCAGGATCTGGAAGACATGTTTTGAAATTCCCAAGAGACAGGTAATGAGATTATGAGTTACAAGAATGGTGGAGTATTGCTTTTGTATTTTAAGATAATAAGACAGTACACTGTTTGCACAGTGCCAGGTATTCTTAAGTGTTTCATATAATTTACTTAATGTTCACAACAACCCTGTGAATTAGGGACTGTTATTAGCCCCATATTCCAGAGGAGGAAACTGAGCAAGAGAGAAGTTAAGTAAATTGTCCAGTGTGACGCTAAGTGGGTGGAGGAACCTGAATACAAATTGAAGTAAATGTACTTTGTGCTTACGTGAGAATATTTAAGTTCAGAATTCATTGATTGTTACCATGCCTGAGTATGGTAATCAAGCACGAATCACAAACCCTGTGGTTTGCATTAATCATCCCATCTTTAAACAGTTGATAGTCTTGGTGTAATAGCAGGTAGCTACAAGCAGGGAGGGAGGAAGGTGCAGGCTGTTGGCATGAGGAGAGGGGTTCCATTGGGCAGGAGGCGGGGAGCCAGATGGGAGGACACTGCGGTCGCACTGGTGGTGTACATCTACTTTCCACACTTTCCATTCCTGACCCCTCAGTCATTCTCAAAATAACTGTCAAAAACACATTTCTGGAGAACCTTTGAATGCTCCTCAATGTTGAATGGAAAGCACCCTCTACAATCTGATTCATCCCAACCATGTCTTTATTTATTCCCCACTTCCACCGCCTGGAACAAAGCAAGTGTACAGACACTCCGCTGAAGTTTCTGTGTTGTCTTAGAATGGTTGGGAACTCCAGCTTGACCTCCTGTCCTGACCTCTTTGTCTTAGAATGGTCAGTGTTGGGAACTCCAGCTTGACCTCCTGTCTCCTCTTCTGTTGCTGTCATCCTCTGTCTGGGAATGCTGAGTCATGAGAGGTTCAAGAAGGATTCCTCCAGATTCTTGTTTCCTCTCTCTTTAGTTTCTGTACTGAGTTCTCCATGTGTTTTGGCTTTATGTTAAAAGCCATTTGCACCTTCCCTATCTCCTTTTTTTCTCTCTTTTTCATTTTCCTATTCCTATCATGAGGAACTTTTTCTCTCTTTTACTATTTTACCCACTGTTGGGCCTCATGGAATCCAATGGAACCTTTCAGGGCCAATACTTTTAAAAAGGGATTCAGTTACTGTGTGTAACATGAATTGCCATTGCAACACAGCTGAGCATGTGACCAGTGTCAGCTGTCCTGGTGGTCCCCTCAGTTGGAGTGGGGGTAGTTTTCTGTGAGGGTTTTCATGGGGGTTAGGGAGGTGGGAGGGCACGAACGGTGCTCTTATTCTCATAGGAGCTTTCAGAGTTTTCTTGCTGCCTGGTAGTTAGCCTGCTTCTAAGGGTGGGAGTTGCTAATTTAGAGTGATCATCAAAAGGGGAAAAGAAACAACAGGAACATTTATAAAGGGCCTTCCAGTTTACAAGATGATATCACCTGTCTTACTTAATAGGATTCTGATATTTTTAACTGGAGCTCCTTTCTGAGGTTCCATTTGGCCCAGTGAATGCATGCTCAGCCCGGAGAAGGTCACGGCTTTACTGTTGCTACGTCCACACTTGCAGTTCTTACTGGCGGGAGCCCCCATTCAGAATTGGTCTGTTTCTGCTAGTTTAGTGACCCTGGGAGTCTCTGTCAAGAACCACCTGATATATGTGTGGCTACACACAGGGAAGAGCAAAATGCTTACTGGGATTTTTTTGTAGTTCAGAGTAAAATTGAATCATGTTAATGGATAACCCTCTGAACATAAGTATTCTAAGGTTATTTGCCCTTGTTTTGTTCGTTAGCTGCACTCCGTGCTTGAGAATTTAATGTCTTTCCACCCAGCTGACTGTGTTGACTGAGTCCTTGGGTCAGCTTTGTCCACTTCACCCAGAGGCCTCCCCTCCAGATACAGGTACTATGGTGTTACTCTGAAGCAGGATTGTGAAGAGCAAATTTTATTATTTAAACATGTAGGCAAATGATAAACCATTCAGAAGCATTCGGCTGCCAGTAAGTATTAGAGTGAATGTCCTTTTGGGGTTAAATCTGGTTGATATTTGGTGGGGGATTTTCAGTTTATGTCCATATTTTGAGAGATAGCAGCAACATTTACTATTCTGCAGCTAGGTCAGAGGAGTAAGACACTTTCCAGATCACTTTTGCTTTAAATTGATAACATAGCTCTGTCTGGGAAACAGTCTGACTATGGCAACTTGAAGTTTAAAAAAATTAAGATACTGAGTCATGCTTGAAAAAAAGAAAAAGAAAAAAAAGATATTCCTACCCAGTGATAAGATGAAAACTCCCAGCTAGCAATGACAGAGAGATTTCCTACAGGCACCCTTAAAAAGAGCGTCCTTCATTTGCGTCCTTTAAGAGAGAACAGCTCTGATGGTGTCTTTCTTCTCATTTCAATTCTGATTCTTGTTGTGGGAGCTGATGCTGGGCAAGGGCTGGTGAAGCTACCTTGTCAGGCTTGGCCACCAGACAGTATCACTAACCCCTTAAGTGCAGGTGGAAGGTGTATTGACACACAAATACATGTTTCTTGGCAGCTTCAAGAGCATCAAGACTTTGACACATGCAGTGCTGAGAGCATCCTGATATTTGTCTACTCTGTTTAATTACTTAAGGGATTTTGAGGCCCCTGAAGGTTGATGACATCATCTTCAAGCCCAGGAAGAAAGCATCTCTCTTAACCTCCAGCATGCTTTTGGGGCAACCCAGCACCCTGCTGGTGAAATGGTTGTCTGTTTCCTTTTCCTCCTGACTGCTCACCCTGTAAGCCTTTTCTGTCTGGCCTCTTACCCCACTGGATGTGGCAGCTCCCCTGAAGGTCACTAAGGACTAGTGTATTCCTGGTCACTGCATTTGCTGACTTTTTCTCAGTCCTTGTTCTCCTTTTGACCTGTCAGCTTTATTTAATATGGTCAATTGTGTCCTCTTTATTTTTTCCTCCAGCAACAGAGTCTTGCTCCAAGACTCTGGGCTCCAGAGGCCTCCAATTCATGGGCTCTAGCCATCTTCCCTTCTGCCTCAGCCTCATGAGTAGCTGGGACTACAGGTGCTCCAGAGCCCAGCTCATGCTCTTTTAATGGAAACTTCCTTCCCTGGGGTTTATTATATCAGATTATACCGAATTTTTTTTTTTTTTTTTTTGCCTTTTGTTATCTTCCTGCTACCCCTAGATGTGACACGTTTCCAAAGTGTCAAAGATCTGTCCTCACCTCATTTCTTTCTCCCTTTTTTGATGTGATCTCCATGCCTGTAGCTGCATTTATATCATATTCCTGGCTGCTTACTTGCTAGCTCCATCATGCCATCTTGACTGTGTTTATAAAATCTTGTGATTGTGACTACGGAATAAAATAAAAATATTCCCCAACTTTTTTTTTGGTTTGTATGGTGCCAAAACCCAGGACCTAACTTTTTTAATAGGAAAAGAATTTAAATATACAGAAAAGTTGAAAGACAAGGCCAATAATTACTAATTACCAATCATCATGAGTCAGCAGTTGTTAACATTCTGCCATATTTGCTTTATCTGTATGTGTATGTAAATTATATTTCTTGAGCCATTTGTAAGTTAGTAGCAGACATGATGGCACTTTACCCCTAAATACTAAGCTTGCATCTTCTAAAAAATTAGAAACGTTATGATCATTTTAAATTTACCTTCTTTGGCTTCCATTCTAATTCGTCATCAGTTCTTTGTTTGAAATGCCTCTTGCATCCTGTGGTTGCGTTTCCTTTCTATGCCAGTTTGACCTCTACTTGTCTTGTGCTGGAACTGGTGTGGCCTTCTTCCTGGCTTCCTGTCTTTAGTCCTTCCTTCAGTCCAGTGTGCAGCATCACTCAGGCTAACCTCCCCAATGAATGCTTGGATTGTGTCAGGACCAGCTTCTTGTCCTGCCTTAGGTTGTCATTCAAGGCCTTTCTCCCACAGGTCCTACTCTCTCCTGCCTCGTCAGTCGACTCCAGCCAGTCTGACTGCTTTTCTCCAATTCATGGGGCCTCTAACGCCTCATGGCATACTTGAGTTCTCTTTCCTAGATTGGAAGCTCCTTGAAAAATGGAGACAGCAAGTTTAGACACACTAAAGCTTGTGTGTTGTGGCTTATAGGTAGATTCTTGGGAAACATTTGAGTGAATGACCAGAGTTTACTCCTTCTCTTTTATCTACAAAGAGTATTCTCATTCTCCTTCCAGATGTCCCACAGTCTGTGCTGGAGCTGTATGGGCACCTTGTGAGCCCATCTACCCAACCCTGCCCAGTGCTGGGTAGGTTGACCTTATACAGTAATTTATTGCCTAGTGGGGCTCTTTGGCGAGCGCTGTGAGTAATGTACTACACCACAACTTAGCAGCTTCCGTGATGAGACTTCCAGGCAGAGAACCTACACAGAGGGCCAGGATAAAGCTAGCTAAAGCATTCTACCTGTGGTCAACGTTCAGCTGTATCTAACTGCATCTCCGCCACCCAGTAAACCTCTGACAGCATATGGCAGATTCACACATGAGAGTTTCCTCATCGGTGATCAGCACTTAGTCCTCACCTTAGATCAGTGGTTCTCAACCTTCTTAATGCCTCCTAATGCAGTGACCCTTTAATACATTTCCTCGTGTTATGACCCCCCAACCATAAAATTATTTTTGTTACTACTTCATAACTGTAATTTTGCTACTGTTACAAATCATAATGTAAATATCTGATATGCAGGATATATTTTCATTGTTAACAAAGGGATTGGAACCCACAGGTTGAGAACCTATGCCTTAGTTATGAGTCTCCTCCGTTGGGAAAAGCATGCCACCCACCCGCACATGATCAAGAACGAAGTTGGGACTATGTGCTGTGTCCGCATGAAGACTCTGGGGTGGTGGGTGGGCCTGGAGTTGTAGTGGTTATGGCAGGCTTATTACTTTGAAGGAATCAGGAACCATCTTTTAAAAATGTATAGAACAACCTCTGTTTATGAGGGAGTTAGTGAGAAGTGCATGCATAAATGGCATTCTAGACTAGCACTTCTCTCAGGCTAATGTTGCATGATAACTCTTGTAATGCAGATTATTCTGATACTCTTGGCCTGGTGAATCTGCCTGACAAGCTTCCGATGACCAATGGTACTGGCTGGAAATGCCCTTTTAGCCACACTGACAGAGAATCTGTCCTTCAAGAATCTGTTGATTCTTGTCAATGGGTTTGTTTTTTACTCCCATCATAGCTCACTGCAGCCTCAGATTCCTGGGGTCAAGTGATCCTCCTGCTTCAGCATCCCAGGTAGCTGGGATTACAGGCATGTGGCATCACACCAGGTAATTTTTAAAATTTTTTGTAGATATAAGGGTCTCACTATATTGCCCAGGCTGATCTCAAACTCCTGGGCTCAAGTAATCCTCACAATTCATCAGATCTGGCCTAGTGGATCTGTTGCTGAGGTTACAAGTCTGAGCTGCCACACCTCACTCTCAAGTTTTAGTGTGTGGTTGATTTGAGATTTGTGTATCCCCTCTGTTTATTCTTCTACTGCCAGTATCGAAGAACCAGAAATTGTCAAAAGATGGGTAGAAAATCGCTTAGGTGGCCCCAATAATAAGACAGTGCTTTTGGAACATCAACTTTGATGGTAGGAAGGCCTGTTTTTTTCTTCCCTCCCCATTGTTTATTGTTATTAATACACAGTCTTTGCTAAGAAGTCTCGTTGGATTCTATGTGTTTGTAGGATGAAAATGTGATAGTTGTTAATGGGTATAGTGCATCTAGTCCAAGAGAATAATGATTTCTCAGCATTTCAGTGAAATTGTTTTGTTTTATCCAGCCAGTATTGATGGATTTCTGCTGTGTGCCAGGCAGTGTTACCTATGCTTTACCTGAGTCATTTTACTCCCCATAAAGTGGCCAGTGCCCCATTTTAGAGAGGGAGAGATTGAAACCCAGAGAGTTCTTATAACTCACCAAGGCCACTCAACTAGTAACAGGCAGGCCCTAGATTCAAACTTAGGCCTGTTTGTGCTACAAAGTGCAGGTTCTTTTTGCTGGCTACATGGCTGACCCTGCACTGGGCCATGTACTGTGGGGAATAGAGTCGCCCCTCCCCCGCTCCCACCACCACCACACATCTACCCTGTAGATCAGGTACTAGCAGACTCTCTGGAAAGGGCCAGATGATAAATGTTTTAGGCTTTGCAGGTGACGCTGTCTCTTTCACAACTACTTACCTTGGCCATTGTAGCCTAAAGTGTCCAGAGACAATGAGCAAATGAATGGAGTAGCTATGTGTGTTCCAGCAAGATTTTATTTAAAAGAAGAGAAAGTGGGCCGGATCTGATGAGTTAGCCCACCTCTGCTTTAAAAGAGTCCTGACTGGCTCGGCACATGTAGCACAGTGGATATGGCGTCAGCCACATGCACTGAAGCCACGGGTTTGAACCCAGCTCAGGTGTGCTAGACAACAATGACAACTGCAACAAAAAACTAGCTGGGTGTTGTGGTGGGTGCCTGTAGTTCCAGCTACTTGGGAGGCTGAGGCAAGAGAACCGCTTAAGCCCAAGAGTTTGAGGTTGCTGTGAGCTGTGACGCTACGGCACTCTACCAAGGGTGGGCGACAAAGTGAGACTCTGTCTCAAAAAAAAAAAATAGGCAGTGCCTGTGGCTCAGAGGAGTAGGGCGCTGGCCCCATATGCTGGAGGTGGTGGGTTCAAACCCAGCCCCAGCCAGAAACTGCAAAAAATAAATAAATAAAAATAAATAAAAGAGTCCTAACCAAGAGAGATGTAATGTGAGCTACATCTGAAAAAAGCAAGTAGGAACAGGTGAAGTTGACTTTAACCTATTTACTTAACCTAACCCAATATATTATTTATTGTATCAACATGTAATGAATGTGAAAAGTGTTAATGAGAGATCAAACATTCCTTTCACCACAGTGGCTATTGCATTGGATCCTTCTGCTCCAGAAACTTAGTCTGGTGGGGGGCGGGGAACCTCCCTTGGGTCTCTTACTCAGCTGTCTTTTCTCATAACACCTAGCCTTGTCTTGAGATCACTTCTCTTCATGGCCTATTTACTGTCTCTCCAACTAGAAGGTAATAGAAGCACAGAAATGTCTCATTCAGTGCTGTGTCCTCGTTGACTGGCCCACCCACAGTCCCTGCTGCACACCTGCTCATTGAGTGAACGAGTTAATGCACACAGGGAGAGCTGAGTCCATGAGGAGGATGCAGTTAAGATTTAGAGGGATGATAACAAGGAGCATTAGGAAATGCTGTCACGGAGGTAGCTTTTGAATTATTCCTTAAA
The DNA here is from genome assembly GCA_963574355.1 of Loris lydekkerianus. Classification (NCBI taxonomy): domain Eukaryota; kingdom Metazoa; phylum Chordata; class Mammalia; order Primates; family Lorisidae; genus Loris; species Loris lydekkerianus. The sequence continues at coordinate 43,770 of CAUYPK010022720.1, forward strand.
AGATCAGAGCTTGGGCCACCAGTGGTGGAGGCAAGGGCATCCTAGGTGGGAAGACTCATACATGCAGGCAGCAAGTCATGGGATGTGCATGAGGAATGATCACCTTAGTTCCATGCTCAGGTCTCAGAACTCCTTTAACTTAGAAAACCTTGAGGACCCCAGTGAACTGCTACTATGACGATTATTATTGTACCTATTAACATTTACCATTTAGAAAATGAAAACAAGTATACCCAGACACATAATTTATTAGTCCTTGGAGCAGTGACATCATCACAGCTCAGGGAGCCTCTGGAAAATTCCTTATAGACTTGGAAGAGGATGGGGGGGAAGAGGGCAAATAACTTCTTAGTGTTACAATGTTACAAGGCCTTAGTGTCAGGCCTTCTGAAAGGGTCGCAGGGATCCCAGGACCATATCTTGAGATCTGCCAAGCTCATGGTGGGCTGGAAGGAGAAAGCAGGTGAGAGAGTGCTGGCAGGTAGGGCTGGGCTTCCCTGTAAATGACCAAAATGACAAATGTTCTTGGTGCACCAGCTGTGATCCAGGCTTTGCCCTAGGAGAGCCGGAAGTGGGTATTGTTACTTGATAGGTGAGAAGAGATTAAGGCAGGAAGTAGAAGTGCTCCCGTCAAACTTGGCAGAACCCCCAGCTGCCCTGGAGGGACCGGGCATGTGCTTGCTGAGCAGGGGGGTATCTGTGGACAACAGTATTTACCCATGGAGAAGCCAAGAAGCTGTTCCAGGGTTTGCGGTGGATGACTCGGCAGTGGTTGGGTAGGTTAAGTGGGGGAGCTGAGAAGCCTGAGCTCCAGGTGGGAGGTTTTCACAGTGCAGGTGAATTATATTTTCAAGCTACTTGATTTGTATGACATGCCATATCCATTCATGGCAGGGAATGTTGAAAATACTGATTTTGCAAACAAAATGGCCCAGGAGTGTAGACTAGTAGCTTCATCTAGTATTCAGTGGAAGAAACAGTGATCTGTTCCAATGTAAGAGGACTGGCTGGTTGTGTTGTCCTTACTGATAACAGTTAAGGGATTTTTCAAGGATAGTTTTGCTAATGCTCAGTTTACCCCCAAGTAAAATCACAACCCTATTGAATCTAAGAGAGTGGTGATTAAGCTTTGGATTTGTATGGTAGGGCAGAGTAGAAGATGGGGTGGTTGGGGAGAGCTGCTCAGAGGGGCATTTGAGGAGTACCAGGGAGAGTTGGGTGTCCCACGGCCTGGTACATAACTGAGGCAGGTTCCTGGGGGGAGGCAGGAGCTGGGTCAGGGTCCTTAGCATGCCGGGGCGTTCAGATAATCAAGAAAGCAATGAGGAGCCTTTAAGTGTGTTTTTTAATTGTAATAAAATACATGTAACAAAATTTACCATTTTATTCTTTTTTTTTTTTTAAGAGATGGGTCTCCCTTTGTCACTCAGGCTCACCGGGTCATCATAGCCCGTTGTAGCCTGGAAGTCCGGGGCTCAGGTAATCCTCTAGCTGAGACTACAGGCACATTCACCACGCCCAGCTCTTTTTTTTTTTTTTTTTTTTTTTTGGAGACAGAATCTCACTTATTAACCTTTGGTAGAGTGCTGTGGTGTCACAGCTCACAGCAACCTTCAAATCCTTGGGCTTAGGCGATTCTCCTGTCTTAACCTCCCGAGTAGCTGGAATCACAGGCACCTGCCACAACGCCCAGCTATTTTTTTGTTGCATTTTGGTTGGGGCCGGGTTTGAACCCACCACCCATGGTACATGGGTCCTGTGCCCCACCCACTGAGCCACAGGTGTGAGCCCAACACCCAGCTCATTTTAACCATTTGAAGTGAATAGTTTAGTGGCATTAAGTACATTCATGTTGTTGTGCAACTATCACCACCATCCATCTCCAGAACTTTTCATCACCCACCACTAAAACTCTGTCCCCATTAAACAATAACTTCCCAGGCTGGGTGTGGTGGCTCACACCTGTAATCCTAGCACTCTGGAAGGCTGAGGTGCATGGATTGCCTGAGCTCAGGAGTTAAAGACCAGCCTGAGCAAGAAGACCCCATTTCTACTAAAATAGAAAAATTAGGTGGGCGTGGTGGTGGGCACCTGTCACCCTAGCTACTTGGGAGGCTGAGGCAAGAGGACCATTTGAACCCAGGAGTTTATGATTGCTGTGAGGTAGGCCAACGAAGCACTCCAGCCTGGGGTAACAGAGTGAGATTCTGTTTTCAAAAAAAAACAAAAAAACAAAAAAACACCCAAAATGATTAAATTTTACAGCTTTTATTTATTTTTGAGACAAGGTCTCTCAATGTTGTCCAGGCTGGTTTCTAAGTTCTAGCCTCAGGTGATCCTCCTCCCTTGTCCTCCGGAATAGATAATAGCTAAGATAGGCATTATAGTTTTTCTTTTCTTTTCTCTTCCTTTTTTTCTTTTTTTTTTTTACTTTCTTTTTTTTTTTTTTTTTTTAATTAAATCATAGCTGTGCACATTAATGTGATCATGGGGCACCATACACTAGTTTCATAGACCATTTGACACATTTTCATCACACTGGTTGACATAGCCTTCCTGGCATTTTCTTAGTTATTGTGCTAAGACATTTACATTCCACTTTTACTAAGTTTCACATATACCCTTGGGCTGGGTTTGAACCTGCCACCTCCAGCATATGGGGCCGTCGCCCTACTCCTTGAGCCACAGGCACCACCCTACATTTCACTCTTTTACATGCCTAATGTATTTAGTGACTATGTTTTCCATTTCTAAAATTTAAAATTGATTTGTTTTTCAAAAATGCACCTGTGTTTTTCCAAGACCATCGTGTTTCTCTATAACTAATCCACTTTTCATTCATTTTTAAATTCAGATTAATACGAGGGTACAAATGATGTGAGTGTGGTGTTTGTGTTTCTAAGGTAAAGTCCAAGTTGTAGTTGACCCCTTCCCCCTTTTGTTGTGACCTTCAGTGGAGCTCCCCATCCCTCACCCCTTTCTCCGTTCCCTCTTCCCCCATCCTTCCCACTTGAATATATTCCTGTGATTCTCTCCTGGGGGGCATGCAGTTGTTTTTCTGTTGGTTTCATATTTGTAAAGAATACTATTCAACCATAAAAATAGATGGAGACTTCACATCTTTTGTGTTTACATGGATGGAGCTGAAACCCATTCTTCTTAGTAAAGTATCACAAGAATGGAAATGCAATATTCATTTTTTATTTTAACAGATCCATTCTCTGTTTTCTTGTATCTATGAATTATTTCTGTCATTATGAATTTTTCCTTTATTGGTTTGTCATTATTAATCATAAGCTTATCCTCAGCAGTTTTTTATTTTATAAACCCTAAGCATTTAGGGGAGCAGTTTTATGTATGGTGCTGTGAAACTTTGGAAACAGCATCAATGTTCAGCTGAGGCTTACAGTTCTGCTTGCTTAGAGGTGAACCTCCCTCACCTCAGTTTATAATGTTAACTTGGCTTTCTTATTTGTGTTTCTCCTACTATAAAGAACCCTTGTTATGGAAAGAATTATCTTCCAACTTTTTAATGTCTGTGTCTCATACATCATATATACTAAATACATACAATTTTTCATCTATTAATATATTTATTGACAACTAACCATCGTCCAACCTGCACACAAAGAGATTAATTCCATGAAACTAAAGAAATTATATTGGTCAGGCATGGTGACTACACCTGTAATCCCAGCACTCTGGGAGGCTGAGGCAGGTGGATTATTGGAGCTCAGGAGTTCAAGGAGCAAGAAGAAGATCCCTATCTCTACTAAAAATAGAAAAACTAGCTAGGCATGGTATGGGGCATCTGTAGTCCTAGCTACTCAAGAGGCTGAGGCAGGAGGACTGTTCAAGTCCAATAATATGAGGTTGCTGTGAGCTATGATGCCACAGCACTCTACCCAGGGTAATAAAGTGAGACTCTGTCTCAAAAAAAAAAGAAAAAAAAGGTTATTAGAAGTCATGGTTTATATTGTGAATCTTATCCACTCAATAATATTCAATTAGAATGGAATTCTCGTTTCTCTAATGTTTTTAATCTGATTTTTCTTTACGCAAGTAGAGAAAGTGCTACAAAATGTACTTGCACGAAAGCCTCAAACTTAAACTATTTGTCAGGTATAATGGTTTGTTCTCTCAAGCCCTCATGCAAATATTTGTTTCCCAAGAAAGCCATTACAACATGCCACTTCCCTCTAATAACAAAATGATAAGCTTATACTGAGGAAAAATAGAATTCCTAAAGGAGCAGGTACATTCTGAGTACATTAATTATGAAAACAGCTTTAAATGTTAATCTATGTACAAAACAATATCCGAAAATGAGCCTCCTGTTACATTTGCCCTGCAGTGAGATAATAGAAGGTGTTAGGAGGGAATCAAGCTGTTGGTAATCAGGCTCTGAATAAAGGATTCCAGTTCTGCAGTCTGGGCCATCCCAGAACACCTGCCACGAGATAAAGAACAACAGCGAATCATTACAATAATTTATGCTCTCCCACAGAAATCCATAAAAGTATAGGCAGATTTTTAACTTAGTAATAAGGACTTTGCATAAATTCTTTACACAAAATCCATAAAAATTAAATATTAAAAGAACAGACCTTTCCATCAACAATAATTTAGAAAATAAAATAGTCTTATACAGCAGCACCTAGAATTTTAAAATAGACAAGGCCTATTTTAGACCAAATCTAAGGGAGTTTAATTACAGAGTTACCAGACTCAGTCTCAATATGTTAATACAATGGCTATTATTTGGGCACTAATGTCCTTAATCTGAGATATCAATGTACCTTTAAAGGGAAGGAAATACTATGTTGCTCTCTGTAGAGTGATGCTTTGTCACAGCTCACAGCAACCTTAAACTCTTGGGCTTAAGCAATTTTCCTGCCTCAGGTTCCTGAGTAGCTAGGACTACAGGCACCCGCCACAATGCCCGGCTGTTTTTTATTGGATTCAGCTGTTTCTCTCCTCTTTCTTGCTTGTGGTTTTTACGAATGACTATAGAATATGCTGGAATGCCACATCCTGAGATTGGGAGGGACTGATCAGACAGCCCAGGCTATGTCCCAGTTCCCCGTAGAAAGAGGAAGGCCTCGGTGTCTGAGGCCAGCCCGCCCTGCTGCCCTGTGCTGCAAAGCCCACAGCAGGCTGCTTCCTGGGCCCTCGGCTGCAGTGCATGTGGGCTATGTGCAGACAGGTCTCCCTCACCTCGGGGGACTAGCTTGAGATACATCCCAGGCTCCTGCTGTCCATCATGGTCTGTTAGTGATAAACTCACTTCCTATAACGGGTTATGTGCGGGGCTCTGTCTCAGGGGACTCAGTCATCTTGACCAGTGCAGAGGGACCTTGCTTTGCAAAACCGGTGCAGACAGCAGGGTCTACCCAACTGAGCACAGCTTACTGGGGAAGCAGGTTTCTGACCCAGGGAGAAGACTTCAGGTTGAGGGCACAGAGGCTGGACATGCGTCAACCACGAGTCCCCGGGATGGGGCACCTATGTGATTGCTTCTTCCTAGGACCATACAGCTCAGGAAACGGCTACTGAGACAGAGCCTGCACCCACAGGGCGCTCACGGCTAAACTGGCAGATGCAGAGAAAGGCCAGGGAAGGGTTCTGCGCCTGGCTGACGTGTCTGTTGATAAGGAGACATCACAGACCAGAATGTCTGGGACCGAATGGTATGGGTAGTGATGGGCAAAGCCTCTGGGTCCTGCAGGAGGCCCGTGGCCCTGCACTTCTGTTTAGACCTGAGAGGGCAGTGGGGCTTTCCGACTCTTCTGGGCTTCATGGACAGTAGAACCCATGTGACAATATTTCCAGGTCCTCTTACAGGTAAAATTGAACAGCTGGTACCAGGAGGTTTGGGGAGAAGTGTGATGAGTTGGTGATTGGTGGTGTTTCTCTGTTAATGGTGCTTCTCTGGCTGTGGGTGGGGCAGGCTGGGCCGTTCCAGGAGGGCTGCCCAGGGTCCCATCCCGAGTGCATTACGGGCATTGACATGGCTGCTTGTGATATGGAATATCACTGCTGCTGAAAGAGGTTGCGTCCCTCCCAGCAGAGAATTCCAGCCGTAACTGTAGGGCGTACCCACTCCTACCTGCTGCCTGAGCCACCATACTCTCAGAGGAGATTCAACAAAGCAGAGCTGCACGGTGCATGGAGGACGTGACATTCTTTTGTTTATCAGAGCTCGGCAGTGACACAAAAGGTTAGAAGTTACCCTGTCACAATGCAATAGCCCAGTTTAGCTAGTAAAAATGACGTCTGGGCCACGGAGACTAACAAGGGACTGAATTGCACTGCTTGGGAGAAGAAATAATTCAGATACCACTGAGTGAAAATTGTTGGCCTTGGTGACACTTAATGAAGGGGCCAACGGCTAGCAGGCCATCTGCTGCTGGTCTAGCATGTGTGCCACCGGAGGTCCTGGGCTCCCCTGTTCAAAGTGACCAGCAAAGCCAGAGACTTCAATGACCCCTTTGCAGCGGCAGGTTTGGGAGGCATTTCGATAAGCCATGGATTAGTCAATGCTGTTTAAACCGAGCTTACCAGCCTGACAGAATTACAGGTGTCTGCAGGCTCTGCTCGTGCTGACTGGAGTGAGTCTGTGAGCTCAGAGAACGGCACCAACCTCTCAGGTTTGGGACATGCAGTTTTCCCAAGGCAGCCCCTAGACTCCTCCTTCCGGAGGCCCCACTTGCTTGTGACTGGGCACCGGTGGAGACTGAGCATGGCACAGCTGGTGCCAGGTGCCACCATGGCATGAACTGCCTGGTCTCACTGCTACTGGTCTACCCCACCAGTGAAAACGGACAGGCTCAACAGAGCTCAGGGATCGCTTGGAAAGGGTGCACCCAGATCAGGCCCAGCCAGGACTCCCCAAGACCAGTGGGCTCCATGAGCAACTGGCCAGCTGACCAGAAAGGGTCCAGTGGCCCCCAGGGGATGATTTGGCTCTAGTGTCTCCCTGAAGCATAAGACTTGGGGACTGAGGCTCAGCTCACTGGCAACTCTGAGAAGCCGGCATTTGTGGTCTACAAGGCTGCAGCTGCCATCCAGCCGGGGTATCGAGACCAGAGATGACACTTTGCCCAACAAGGCAAACTGCACGCAATGACAATGGCCAAGTCATTAGCATTGCCATTGATTCATGGGCTATTTCCAGTGGCCCAGCCAGCCGGTCAGGAGAACAGAAATGGAGTGAACCAATTAGTAGAAGGTCCTCTGTGTGGGGACCATGACACCAGCTTGCTGGCTGGAAGAGAAAGATGTAAGTCAGTCGTGTGGACACTTGGGCCCACATAGCCTCCCTTGAGAGGAACGTACATCATGTTTTTGGATAAAAAATGAATTCATGGGATGTGACTTTCACCAAGAAGCATCCTTTGCTGCCCAGGCCACACTGTCATGAAATACGATGGGCTTTCCCTGTGGGCTAGGGGTGCTATGAAGCAGTGGGGTGCTACAGAGCAGTGGCTGAGCTGAGTCCTGGAGCAACGTGAGGTAGACGGCAGACAACCTGCTGAAGGGTGGGGCTCCCCAGTGACTGGGACAGTGCGCACCTGCCACGCTGACTGCCTTCCCTCGCACTAGAGCATGGCCCTGCAGTGCAGGCTGAGAAGGCTGAGCCTGGCAGGGTGCTGCGGCAGTGAACTCTGAGGAATTTCCCCTTTGCCCTCCGTTTTCTCATTTTAGGAAGAGTGCTCATAGCAATGCTAGGTACCCAGAATTGAAAGAAGGACAGAGAGAGAGAGAGACCACTTCACCAAAGGCACAGCCCCCAGAAATCACTCAAAGGTTTTCTTCTACCTTTATTATTTTCTTCCAGTTATTACAGTTGCCATATTTGTTTGTATTTTTATGTGATAAAAATTGGACTTGCAGATCCAGCGCAATAAATTATTCACATAACAAATTATGTTATACAGAAGCTCCAGTTGAAAGGCATGCATTTTTCATAAGAAAAGCTGCACATTAACAAACATTAATTCTTCTATAAGCTAGCCTAACTAAATTCTTTGAGCTGTAGTTAGATGACTGTTCCTTTGTTTAGTCATTCAACAAATATCTGCAAAAATGTACTGTTTCCAGATTTGGGGAAGATGCTGTGGACCCGGGGGAGACCAGAAGGGTTCGAACAACAGTTACTATGGAGCTGATGTCGGAGGAGAAGAGAGGGTAGGCAAACAAAAATACACAGAGGGCACCCGAAAGAAAGGAAAAATCTGTATTAAAATCGTGATACTCATATATATCGATGGCAGAAGATAAATACGTCATGTTTGACTTCTGCAATTACAGAGGTGCTCACACATGACTTGTGTTCTTTTGTGACTAGTATATTGAGCAGTGACGTTTCCCCACCTGCTCTAGGGGTGAACTGCTAGTGTGACTCTGCATCCACTGAAAAGCTGCAGAAACTTAGGAAAACAAGCTAAAGGTGGATTGAGTATAATACTGCTGGTTCCTGTACACCTGTTCCGTATTAAGGGAAGTCCGCTGTTTTTTAAGTATGTGATAGTCACACCTTCTGACTTCAACCTTTACAGATATATCCTTACAGTGACATCAAGGTTATAGTTATAGAGCCAGACAAAATTGTCTTATAAAAGATGTACAGAATTTAATGAGATATAAATTTAATGTCTATAATGGTTGTGATTCTGGATCCAGGACAGGTATATATTTATGTAGTCACATATACACACATACATACATACATACATACACATACATATATACACACATACACACATACACACACATAAATAGACATACACAGCTCTGCCAAAAAAATAAAAAAAAGATTCAAGAGAGCAGAATTACAAGGGGTGAAAGGATTCCATTGAAATGATATTAAGTGTTCTCCAAAGGCAGGTAGGAAAATGTTTTAAATATCTCAAGAAAGCCGGAAACGTTCAGCAAAACCCAACTGTACAGTTAGAACAGTTTTGTAAAATCCAGAAGTGTTTGAGGGAGAACACAAGTAAGTAACGTAAGAAGAACTGGCTGATGTTGTGAGTTAAACTCAGGAATGTGGGCTGAAGGAGCCCAGAAGTTTAGCAAGTCTCCTGGTGACCTTGGTGTGACCTTGATGTGTTCCATAGACACCAAGAGAAAAGCTCATTAGGGTGCCCGTTTTAGGAGACTCTCCAGGGAAGAGAAACCTCGGGATGCCAACTTGCTCCAAAAATCTTTATTTATATTTTTGCATGATAGAAAGTTTACTCCTTTTGTATATTGAGAGCACTATCACACATCCTGGGCTAGAATGTTAAAAAACAGAGCTTACAGCCTCATGGAACTCTTCATCTCGAGAGAAGATAGAGATAATGAAATAATCATACACATTTTACACATATATGCATCGCTGTCTATTATATATATATATGGTATTGCATTTCTCCAAATCAGACATTGCATCAATTTCATAACAATATGTGTTACTCATGTCATGTAGAAAGTGGACAAAACCCACTGGTAACAGAAATGTGTTGAGATGCTTCCTTATAATAAAGACCTTTCTATTTCTTAAAAGCAGAGGTTCCCCAGGCCTGGAGCCTGCAATCTTTCTGCAAATACCACTGCTTCTTTCTGGGTCGCCTTGAGCAAGTTCATCAACCACTCTGTGGCTCATTTCCTTGGTGAAACAGGGAGAAAGATAATTGCACCACTCACAGGGTGGTTGTAGGGTAAGTGTTAAGAGACCTTGCGTTACTATCATCTACTAAAAAGAACTTGCTATTTCAAGTTAATAATTCTTATTTGTAGGTCATTGGAACTAACTCACGATGCCAGTGAAAACTGAAATTTGCAGCACATACGCTCATTGGTATTTTTTTAAACTGATTATGCTTTTCTTTACCCTCACAAATTTATCACAGATAAAAAAGCACAAAAAGTAGTAAAGTTCTTTAATAAAAAGACAAGCACCTCCAGCCCTCACTTCTGAGCTCACCTTTTAGAAAATGTGGATTTACAAAAATGCCATATTTTTCGTGGTTTCTAAAGATGACTTTCTGATATTTTTATGTGAAGAAATAGAAATGTATTCATGCAAATTCACTGGGTTTTTAATGGCTGTATAGTATTTCATGGTATACATACACCATAGCTTGTTGAGTTGGTGGGTGTTTGTGGTGTTTAGACATTATACTCTATCATTAATATATTTGACACGTACACTTGCAATATGAACAGTAGTAGGTGAGGTCCCACCAATGACCCTCCCTCCACCCATCATCCCCCCAACCCCCCCAACCCCCCCACCCCTGGCAAAAGACAAATTAATTAGACTTTTTTAGCTTGGGTAAAATGACTCTAAATGCTATTCATAGTACTTATTATATTAACCATCAATGCTGTGCTATCTTCTTACTACAAAAGTTTGTATTACTTGTAATTTGACATGGAAAGATCATAAATTGAAAAAAGAAAACAAGAAAAACACTTACTATATTTTAAAACACTTCAGAGAGTGACACATCTATATGGTTCATGTTGCATTCCTTGGTTGCTAAATATCAATTTTCTGCCTTCCTTTAAGTAATAGCCTACATATATTGCTATAATAACATGATAGGCCAGGACCCGCGGCTCATGCCTGTAATCTTAGCACTCTGAAACGCTGAGGTGAGTGGATGCTTGAGCTCAGGAGTTCGAGACCAACCTGAGCAAGAGTGAGACCCAGTCTCTATTAAAAATAGAAAAATCAGCTGGATGTTACGGTGCTCCCTGTAGTCCAAGCTAATTGGGAGGCTGAGGCAGAAGAATCTTCTGAACCCAGGAGTTTGAGTTTGCTGTGAGCTTTGGTGTCATGGTGCTTTAGCCTGGGCAACAGACCCTGCCTCAAAAAAAAAAAAAAAAAAAAAAAATTCACATTTAAATCCATTTTTACTAAAGGAATGAGATAAATGCTTATGTCACCCACCCCCAAATTAACATGTTGAAATCCTAACACCCCGGTGATGGCGTTAAAGGGGAGACTTCACAAATGACCTTAGCAACCTTGTAAAAGAAACTGCGAGAGAGCTGGGGCTCCTTTCCCCACGAGAGATCACAAGGAGAGGTTCTCCAGCCAGGAGGACGTGGCCCCTCACTCGACACCAAGCATGATGGCGTGATAGCACCTTGACCTTAGCCCTCCCAAGGTGCAGAGCTGTGAAGAATAAATGTCTGTTTTTTGATAACCCCCCCACTCCTTGGCCTGAATAAACTAACACAGCTAAGTATCAACAGCCTTAAAGAAATTTAAACATAGTTCCCTTGGATCATTGTGATTTTACGTTATGAGACTCACTTTCCTGTTATGGAAAGTGAGAAGTAATGTATTTGTATAAATGAATAAGCCCAAAATATTTCAGACATTATAGTTTCTGTTCAGTTTTTAAAAGGTACCCATATACTTATTACAAAAGATAAAAATAAACTTTATTATTTACAGTGTCACAAGGCATATCAGTAACTGAGGCAATGTTATTACTCTCCCAAATTTGAGATTTCTTCCCAACTTAATCTTAAATGTAAGCTTAGAAGCCGTCTTCCCTAGGACCTGCTTTGATAACACTACTCAACTATTCAGAATTTCAGCCTTCAGGATCAGAACAAATTTCTTCACTCTGGGACTCCAGTTTTGTTAAATATCCTCAATCATATAAATCTCCTTAAATTACAGGTGGCTTTACAGCTTCTGCTCTAGTTAAACTGTGAGCCACAGTGTTTGCAAAATTATTTATTTTAACTCCTCAGATTTAGCTCCCCAGGAACCAACAGATAGTATGTTCTGTCCTGTCTATGGGTGAGGGGAAGCCTCATCTATTCAAAATTACAAATATATATCCTTGGTTCCCACAAAACTATAGGCCTTGGTTTCTCCATTGAAAATTCTTCCCATATGCTAGTCTTTGAAAACTTACTTGCACTCTAGACTTTGTGTACATTATAAATAATACAGCAATGAGATAAGTCTTTCGGTAGCATTTTTTTTATGCTAATAACAAAAGTAGCTTATATCTATTTAGTGCCAAATATGTATGAAGCAACATCGTTCAAAGAATTTCATATACAATATTTTCCTTAAGCCTGCAATTTAGTTACTATACCCATTTCACAGTATAGAAAATAAGGTTTTCCTAACAGTACACAGCTAGTGCAGCTAAGGCGGTTCCAGTAAATCCAATTTCCCTGCACCCTGTTAACCTTACCTATTCTCAACATTTGTTTTCCAAGACTAGAAGCACATATGAACACATTCACATATTTTAATGCAAATCCTAATTTCTTACATCTTCTTTAAGCAGGCTGGGATGAAATTGAAGGGTGGGCTGAGGAAGGAAGAAAGGAAAATTCCCTTTACTGTGGACTCAACTTCAGACAATGTCCTCACTGATTATACTATGTGAATGTCAGATTTGTACTGTCACCTTTTGAGGTAGAGATAACAAATCTATTTTAGAGTTGAATAAACTGAAGCTCAGAATAAAATGATTGTTTTGCCCTAAAGTTAAGAGAGCTAAGAAAGGAACAGAGAGGTGAACCTGGGTCTCCGTGACACCAAATCTGGGTGTGTGCTCACCACGCCACTGCTCTTCTTGGGAGAGGCCTCTGTGCGTGTGGATGTATTGAGTCTCGCTGTGTTGCCCAGGCTAGAGCCCTGGCATCACAGCTCACAACAACCTCAAACTCCTGAGTCCAAGCGATCCTCCTGCCTCAGCCTCCCTGTGGGAACTACAGGCGCCCGCCTCAACGCCCAGCTATATTTTTAGAGACAGAGTTGCACTTTTGCTCAGGCTAGTCAGGAACCCCTCAGCTCAAATGATCTGCCTTCCTGCTCTCCCAGAGTGCTGGGATTGCAGGCGTGAGCCACCATGCCCAGCCAATTTGCTTCATTCTCTTAACTGTATTTCAAAGAGCAGAATTTCTTAATGTTGAGGGAGTACCATTTATTGTTTCTTCCAAAAATGTGCTCTTGGTGCAGTTTTCTACCGTTATTTGATAAATTTGTATCACATATTTTTTTCTCTGTTTAATCTGGAAGATTTTTAGTGTTATATTTTACACGTAGGCCAATGTTCCACATTGAGTTAATCTTTATGCGTGGCTTATAGAAATCTAAATATTTGGTATTATAGATATCCATTTTCCCCAGCATCATTTGTTAAAATACCACCTTTCCTCACTGAATTGCCTTTGTAGAAAATAAATACACGTTGCACACATATGTTAGGATCCATTTCTAGGCTCTTTCTTCTGTTCAGTTGACTTATGTCTGCCTTGATGCCAATGCCATACTGTTTTAATTAATGTAGCCTTGTAATAAATCTGGAAGTCAGTTACTAAAGTCTTCCAGATTCCAATTTCCTTTCCACAAGGTTATTTTTTCAATTCTATGTACTTTACATTTCCGTAAAATATTAGAATTCGCTTATAAAATCTGCAATCATTGCTACTGATGTTTTGAAGTTATGTTGACTACATAGACCCAACTGTGGAGAAATGAAATTTTAATAATGTGGAATTCTCAGATTTACAAACACAATATAGTTGTTTATTGATCTAGACCTTTAACATCTGTCAGAGTGTTTTGAAATTTTCTGTACATTGGTTTTGAAAATATTTTGTCAGATTTTGCTTGATATTTTTTCTATTTTTATGCTACTGTAAGTGGTAGTTTTTCTAAATTTCAACTAATTGTGTATTCACAATATTCAGAAAAATAATTTTTGTGTTTTGATCTGATGTTCTGAAACCTTAATAAACTGATTTAAACTAGAAACTTTTTGTAGGTTCCACGGGATTATCTGTTTTGATTGCGTCATCTGTAGCTTTACTTTTTCCACACGCAAATGAATGCCTTTTCTTTTTCATGTCATATGGAATTTGCTAATGTTTATAGTACATAGGTGAATAGAGGTGCTAATTGTGGGTATTCCTGAATTATATGTATTACTGAAAAACATTTCACCATTAGGTTATGAGATTAGCTTTTTGCTGGTACATACTCATTGCCAGGTCAAGGAAGACTCTATCTACCTCTATGTTGCTCACGGTTTTTTATTTCTTTTTCAAAAAATGGATGTTGAATTTTATAAAGGTCTTCTTAGTATTTTGAAAGGATCGTATGTTGTTGTTGCTATAGGTGTGTGTGTGTGTGCATGTGTGTTTGTGTGTGTGCATGTGTGTTTGTGTGTGTGCATGTGTGTTTGTGTGTGTGCATGTGCACCCCTGGATTCACTGAGATCTCAGGTCTATCTTCTTTGGCAAGAGCACATCTAGCTTTGTGTGCATGTGTGTGCATGTGTGTTTGTGTGTGTGCATGTGCACCCCTGGATTCACTGAGATCTCAGGTCTATCTTCTTTGGCAAGAGCACATCTAGCTTTCTAGATCCCCAAGTGTGGCCCCTTGTTTGAATGCAAGCATCGCAGAACAAATCTCTTTATAATATCTTTCAAAATTCAGTGCTTAAGTAAATGTATTCAATTAAAACGAACTTTTGGTAGGTAGAATTATATCATTTGTTTTGAAATTTCTTTTCATAGTTAGCAAGTCAATGTGATATTTGTAAGTCCACTTACAAATGAATATTAGGACACTTTCCTTGTTCCCCTTACAAATACCTGTTTTTGTTTGTTTTCTATTCTTTATCTCCAAAGTACTAAAAGGGACTTTCTGAAATACTTTTAGCCTTTTAACTCTTTAATTCATTTCAGTGAAACTGGTTTAAAATAATAAAATGTACCCACATGGTTTTATTTTTAAGCTCTAAGTGAGTAACATCCTCCTCAGTCTAATATGCCGTGGTATTTATTTCCTTGAAGATGAATGAGCAGTCATGACCGTTTAATTCTCATAAACTTGATCACCAATCTCACTTAGTCCCTCACTACTATAAAGGGCAATTCAAAATACATTATTTTGTATTTTGATTAAGGCAGTTCTTTTCCTCACTCTTAATCAGAAGTTTTACCTTCCTTTGAAGTGCAAAATGTATAATACCTATAAGATATAAATAATTTAGAAAAACATGAAGACATTTTTCTAACCACAGTACATCCTCCCTATAGTGTTGAAGCAGAGTCACCCAGTATTCAAAATATGTTGTTTAAACGGTTATCATTATTTAGTACTTGTTGCTTTTACCCCTTCCAAATTCTTTATATGGATCATTAAAGATAAACTGAATAAAAAAGACAGAGATATATTTAGTTGAACTTTTGTTTCTTTCCTTAAATGTATTCGCCAATGTGTACACACATACACCCCAAATAGAATTTTCTATCATCCTTTTCAAGCACATGTTTAAACATTAAAAGGGAAAGGAGAATTGAAAGGTAAAAGACAAATAAAAACCATTTGTCACGGTCTTAAAGGTTTTGTTTTATTGTGAACCGTCTGAATTGCTGCCGTTTTGGAGGAGGCTGGACCGTCTGGTGAGAACATGAGGTCTTGGCACCCGAAACTCAGCTAGCAGGTGGTAAAGACGAGGACAGACAGAAGATGAGCGCATGCTACTTCAGAAAGAGTAGCTCGCTCTCCCAGATATTAAATGTCAATTTGCCAACATGTTGTGTTATAAAAGGATAGCCAAATCTGCAGTGTCCTAAAAAGTTAAAGTACATTTTATCAAGACACTATAAATATTGCTGTTCATATTGTCTACAACAGGAACTGGAAACATCTAATGACAATTAATGTTATTACTGAGAGCCTTTCTCTCTCTAAAGCTGTATAAGCTGGCAAGGTGGATTAGTGACATGTGTTTCATTTTTGTTATATTGAGGCTTTATAAAATGATACCTCCAAATCCTCCTGGTTGACTCAGCTTTCTTTCTTTTTTTTTTTTTTTTTTGTTTGTTTGTTTGTTGTGTTTGTTTGTTTGTTTCAGGTTTTGGCCAGGGTGGGGTTTGAACCCTCCACCTCCAGTATATGGGGCCAGCGCCCTACTCCTTTGAGCCACAGGTGCTGCCCAGTTGACTCAGCTTTTCATATAGATAGATATACACACACACAAACATACACTTTCCAGAACAGTGATTATGATAATAGTGAGACCCACTAAAGAAAGGACTTCTGTTTTCATCGGCACTAATGTTATCTCTCTCCCTAATCTGTGAAACAAAGGGACAACCAAAGGTTGAACTAGACTGATAAATCCTCTGCCACTGAAAATAACCTAAGAAAGCTAACCTTGCACATTGAAATAAGCACTGCCTTTTAGTGCCTTCTACACCTGGATTTCTGTTCTGTCCTCTTTTTCCTGAACTCGATTTGAAACTGAAAATTCTGGAATTTGGGTGTGAGGAGTCACATTTTAAGAGCTCAGGTGTTAGAGACCCATGGGCCGGGTTTCATTCCCAACTCCACCACTCCTCTCTGCAAATAAATTATCATGTTGCACTCTGAAATTTAAAATTACTAAAATAAATGTAAAATAAATAAATGAAAGTTTGTTAGTATGGCCAACAATCCTGACTGCAGTGAGATGATTAAGTTTATTTGAAAGATGTCACTTTGTATTTTGAATACGCACATATAGGCTTCGTGTAGAGGTGAGTATATAAGGCTGTAAGTCAATCACACACACTGGCTGGGACTGGAGTCATCGTTCAGGCTGGACACCCCCACAAAGCCTGCCGTGGAATGACATGCTAGGTGGATTGATTAGGGTGGGAGGACACTGGGGGTTGTTCTCCCCGTTTCTGAGGCCGTACTGTCTTCGCTGTCATTAATGCTTTGGTAGAGCAAGCAAGAATATTTTTTTGAAACGTTAGTCACATTGTATTTATTTTACTTTATTTTTTTAAGGCATAAAGATTTATTAGAATCTGCGTCTTCCTCCCTTCAATAAGTTGAAGAACTTTAAGACATTTTTGAAGACATTTGGGGAAATTTTAAAATGAGGTGCCTATTCCTGCATTTATAGTAACTTTCATAGGCTGAGAACAGTATTATGGCAACATAGGAGTATACATTTTTCTGGGAGACACAAACTGAAATGCCTGATGTCTAAAACTTTCAAAAGATTCAGAAAAAAATGTCTACACAGATTTATTTAAAGATAAAGTAATTATGGACCCAAATTAACAAATGATGAAGCTACAGGGTGACCACAAAGAATGCAAACATGACTACCTTACTTTTTTATAGATGGAAGATGTCTTTGATGACATTATCAATAGTTGCCTATTTCCAGATTTTATAGAAACACTGGTGAAAAATATTCGGTTTACACTGAACTGTTCTTTCATCCTTTTTTTTAGTATGGAACGCTTCACGAATTTGCGTGTCATCCTTGCTCAGGGGCCATGCTAATCTTGTCTGTATGGTTCCAATTTTAGTATATGTGCTGCCGAAGCCAGCACGCTGTTCTTTCATCTTTTCTATAAGTTTGAAGTCTTTTAATATGAGATGTAGGGAGGAATCTCAGCCAAGAATAAGCTTCTAGTCCCCAAATAAGGACCCCATGGACAGGGAAGGAGCCAGGACAAAGGAGAGGACCACAGTGAAGGCAGGCTCCAGATGTATTTGGAGTATGGGGCCAGCGCCCTACTCCTTTGAGCCACAGGTGCTGCCCAGTTGACTCAGCTTTTCATATAGATAGATATACACACACACAAACATACACTTTCCAGAACAGTGATTATGATAATAGTTAGACCCACTAAAGAAAGGACTTCTGTTATCTTTTACCTACAGAAATAGTCACATGTTTCTATGCAAATACCTGCATAGAAACATGTGACTTTTTCTGTAGGTAAAAGATAAAGAAGACTCACAAATGCTCTAGACCTTTCTTGGGTTCTCCTCTGCTCCTCCCTGATTAACTCCTGAAAAAGGCAAGGAGTGTAGCAGCCCCTATAGCCTATGGCTGGGAGGAGTGAGAGTTATAGAAACACCTGCACAGCTCAGTAATGGAACACCTTGGTGGAAAGGGCATGGAGAGGGATTCAGCTCTCCTAACAAGCATGAGAGTTCCCGAGATGAGAGCAGTGGTGAATTGGCAGTCTCTGCACCTGTGCTGTTGAGAGTCACGAGATCAGCCTTATGTGAGGCTGGAGGAGAAGGCAGTCGGGAGCATGCACGTTCTATCACGGACCCCTTACTCTGACTCTGTCTCCTCTCCTGCCTGCAGAACACCAGCAGGGCGTCTCTCTGCTGAAGATCATTAGGCTCTGCTAGAGACTAAGATCTCTCTATTCTAAGACTGCTTTACTCTCTCTCTCTCCTGCTAAAGTAGACAGCCCTCGGGCACCTAAGAGAAATGGTTCCTGAGCAAGGGAGCTTAGTGGTCCTCGTCTGGAACCTAGTGAAGCCGGGCCTGAGACCTGGCCAGTCCTGGGCCCTGGCAAAGGAGAGTTGGGGGACTGGACTCAGGAGAGACTGTGGGGCTCCTTCCACCCAAACATGTCCTGGTTGTCAGAAGAGGAGGAGCCAGGCTTGCTCTGATCTTTCCCACTGTTCTCTCTCTCTGTCTCTCTCTTTTTTTCAAACACAGAACCACTCAGAGTGCTTTCTCTCCCTCTAATTCCCCCAAAGGAAGAGAAGAACGATTTTATTATTTTTGTTTTTAAAAGAAAAGAAACGATGCCTGATTTTTACGAGCTATCCCCAGAGTGACCACACACAGCCCATTAAGAATCTCTGAAGCTTCATACACACGTTGTGAAGTCTTGGTGGGTTTGAAATTTACCAAAAAAGATACAGTACAGGAAAACAGTTCCAAATAGTATTAGCCTTATCATTAGATGTTTCCTAGGATGTTAACTGACTGTTCTTTCTTTGTCTACCAATAACCACACATTGATCACAAACGTCAAGGGCAATTTCCTTTACAATCTGGATCTGCCTCCCCTCACGTCAGAGTCATCTACCATCACGTCATGTGCCTCACCAGTATCAAAATTCTTTCCAGAGACGCATTTCTTCTGCCCGTCTTTGCCTTTGTTGAGGTTTTCCTTGTTTATTTCTTCACATCGTCCAGCCCACTTGGCCTGCGTGATGCCCGTCCACAGCTCAGAGAACACACCAGGGCAAATCCCGGGGCAATCCTGACTCTCACTGTGTACGAGCGCCCAGTGTGTGTGGCTACGTCTCTCCCGCTCCAGGCTAAGCCCTGTCACGTAGGGATCTCCACTTTTGCTCTGACTCCTCTCAGATCTGACATCTCTGTGATCACTAAAAGGACAGAATAGACAAGACACAATCAAACAAACACAAGCAACCTCTTTTGATCGTGGCAGGATAACTTCTGACCCTTTGAGTAGAACTAGACAATCCCTTTTCCTATTAATCCTCATTAATATGTTGACTTCAATTAATTTGGGCATTATTTACTTTAAAACAGTAATACACTAGGCATCGATATTCTGCATTTCATCTGTTTCAGGGGACGTTAATTCCTGGAAATACAATGTAGTATCTGTGGAATTGCACCTGCATTTCAAAATGAAGGGGGCGGTACTTAAGTGTTATGGCATAGTTAGATGGATACATAGTTCTTAATTTAATAGTGCTGTATAAAATAATGGTAGCTCTGCAGCATCTTAGAATGGATCACATTTGTGTGTGTGTGTTTCTCTGTCTGTGTATGTGTGTTCATGTCTCTGTGTGTCTGTGTGCATGCTCTATGTGCATGCACAGTTGTCCCACGGTTCTGGTCACTTCCTGTAGCACACGGACTTTCTAATTCTATGTCTCTACACCCTGGATGCTCACCGGCTGTTAGACAGTCATTAGTGAAGTGGTTGAATAAAATCCTCCCTACAGCAGCATCTGTGGACCCATGGGGCCTCCTTGGCAAACTGTGCCAGTACTCAAATGGTTACTAGACTCAGGTAACACCTGGAACGCATTCCAAGCTGTGCTTCTCAGTAATGTAGGCAAATCTCCAAAGCTGAGTCTGAGCAGTGGAAACTAGGGTCAGCCTACGGCTTCTATTAGAAATGCTATTAAAGGCTTGGTGCCTGTGGCTCAAGCATCTAAGGCGCCAGCCACTTACACCTGAGCTGGCAGTTCAAATCCAGCCCGGGCCCGCCAAACAACAATGACGGCTGTAACCAAAAAAAAAAAAAAAAAAAAAAAAAAATAGCCAGGCGTTGTGGCAGGCACCTGTAGTCCTAGCTACTTGGGAGCCAGAGGCAGGAGAATCGCTTGAGCCCAGGAGTTGGAGGTTGCTGTGAGCTGTGAAACAACAGTACTCTACACAGGGTGACAGCTTGAGGCTCTGTCTCAAAAAAAAAAAAAAAAAAATGCTATTAAAATGAGAAAACCTCAAGCAAACTAAATTCAGGTCTGCTGGTAATTCTGCAGAGAAGTGTGATTGGTGTTGTCAGGAAGCCTGTGTGCTGTGTAGAGAGTGCTGCGTTGTGTCGCTGCGGCCATTGGCATCATGACACAGAGTCCGTGTTTTTTCTTTTGTTCTGCTAGGACCATCTAGCTTAGTGACAGACATGATTCAAGGCAGATTCTGGGGTATTTAACTCACCTTTATTCTCACCCAACGGGAGACTCACTGGGGCCTCCACTTCTCACGGCACTAATACAACCAAACAGATCATTTTTCCAAATTGCTGTGGAGAGGGGAATTTCTGGAAAGGCACGTTTGATGATGCTTATTCTCTGCCCCAAATTATTGACAAATTCTATAACTGATAATGTAAAATCTTTTTGATTTGGTAAGATGCCTAGAGTTTCTCTGCTTTGTCATAGTTGTCGCCTGACGTGGGACGACCTCCTCCCGTATTTGTAAAGATGTCGCCGTCTGGTGTCTCCTGCAGAAGGTCCCCTAGTCTGTGTACGTGAGAGAGAGATATGGAAAGAGCGAGAGATGCATTATGCATTTTTTTGGAGACACGGTATCACTCTGTTGTCCCAGAGTGATGTGGCCTCAGCCCAGTTCACAGCAGACTTAAACTCCTGGGCTAAGCTATCCTCCTGCCTCAGCCTCCTGAGTAGCTGGGGCTACAGGCACCTGCCACAACGCTTTGCTGGTTTTCCTATGTTTAGCAGAGACAGGGTCTTGCTATTGCTCAGGCTGCTCTCAAACTCCTGAGCTTAAGGGCCTCCCAGAGTTCTGGGGTTACAGGTGTGAGCAACCCCAGACCAGCAAGATCAGGCCCAGGAAAGAGTGGCAGCTGCAGTCTGGGGCTGAGGGCAGTCTGCAGACAGAACTCCGTTTCCATCAGAGAACCCCAGTCTTTTTATCTTAGGCTTTCAAGGAATTTGGCAAAGTCCACCTTCTTTATGGGGTGTGTTCTGCTTTATTCAAAGTCTACTGATGTAAATTTTCAGTGTATTAAAAAATACCTTTGCAAAAATCACACAGTGATGTGTGGTGGGTTTGCCGAATGTCCACAGCTTATTGCTGTGAGTTTAGAGTGAAACCTGCACACGTGAGACCTTTCTCATGAGTCCAGGTTGAATTTCCTTCCTCATTGGAATAGATCTTCATCCTTAAGTTCATTAAAATTTTTGTTCTTCATTATTTTTTGTGTTGTTTATGGGTTTGTTAAACTGTTTCTACTTACCTCTATTCCTGGATAGGATCTAGTCTTTATGAAGAAGCTTTAGTATGTCATGTTTTAAACCAAATACAGTAGAAACTGTAATGCCCTTAGATGGCAGCTTTACATTTTAATCTGAATATGGTCTTTACTGATGCAGACTCTTTGCTACTCCTCTGCGTTCATTCTTGGAGCTTAAACACTGTTATGTGAAAAAGTCTCCCAGGAGACTTTCCCACAAAATTGTGCTCCTCAAGGAGCGGAATGGGACACTGCACTGCAGAGAAATGTGTGACTGACTCCTGTGCTCTATGCAAGAGCAGTGGGCTCTAGACCGTGAACACTAGAAGGAAGAAAACCCCCACCCCAGTGCTCGTTTCCAGCCAGTGCCTTTAAGAGATGCACTCTCAGGAAGGCCCATGCGGGCTTCCAGCAAAGTAAAGAAAAGCACCCTCTCCCTATGATAGAAACCCCATCACCACGAGTTAGACCTTTACTACAACTCAATTGCTACAACTCAATCTTTGCTACAACTACAACCTCAGATTCCTAAAACCCCCCACATTCTTTTATGAATTACTTGGAATCTCCCACATTTTCCATCTCTTCAACTTGGCTCTTTAAACTAAAGTGATAAGTCAGCATATTCAATAACGGAGAAAAAGTAAGTGATAGAAGCTCTAAGTCCTGCCTCGGCTATTGGTCCAGGTACGACTTTAATTCAATCCCAGCCTGTTCTAATTATTTCTTAATTTTACCTGTCTTAAGACCTGCTGGAGGAATTTGTACTTTAATTCTGTGACTGTCATCCTCAGAACTGTGGTTCAGACTCAGCTCTTTACTGCTTTTTAACATTATTTTCTAAATTCTGGTACCATGTCTAGCTCCCTAAGACTTAGTTTCTAGTCCCAAGGACTTGGCTGGCACCACATTCAGATTTTTTCCAATTCCTCGCATGTAAACTTTGTATGCAGGACTTACTGTAAAAATAACAGAGCAGCCCGTGGGGACTGAGTGGCAGAGACAGGACAGGGCCATCAGGACAGGCACACCATCTGACCATATGACCTCTGCTTATGCTGTGAATGTGGCTTTTAGGGACCACTGGTAATTTCCCAAGAATTATATGGGCACCAATGATTTGGTTGTAAGCTTTGGTATTGTTCAGAAAAAGTGATCACCCCATTGATTCTGAGGAATATAGAAAAAAATACAGTTACTTTTTCTTTATATCACTGATTTTAAAAGAAAGAAAAAGATATGAGGAATGCACTAATGCTCTTAGTGAATTCCTATCTGTTATTGAAAAGGCCCCAGTGACATTATGGGTATAGCTTTCCCTGTGACATTCAATATATCTCACCGTTTCAAAAAATATCCTTTCACTAAAAAAACGAATGAGAGTGAAGCAGGGAATTTTAAGGAAGAGTTTGATGCCCCCAGGGGTAGGCGGTACACAAATTAGTAGGAGTGGACCTTGAACAAAGGGGCAGCCTTCAGCTCTCCCTGACCTTTCCCTCCTGGTGGCATTTACAGGAGATCAGACCACAGGCTTTCTAGAGACAGCATGGAGCAGAACTGGATGGAGCTCGAGCTATACTGATTCTTTTTTGGTCTAAAGAAATGTAGCAAAGATATATAGTTCCTACCATATTTGGTTTCTCTTTGACCTCTGACATAATCACAAGAAGGGGGAAAAGGAGGAAGAAGAATAAGAGGAAGAAGATGAGAAACGGGAGAGAGAGAAGGAGGGAGGGAGGAAGGGAGGGAGGGAGGAAGGAAGGAAGGAAGGAAGGAAGGAAGGAAGGAAGGAAGGAAGGCCTGCCTCAGAATAAATTTGAAAACTTAATGATCATAACAAGATAGTCTGAATTTTGTATTAGTAGATAAAAATCTAGTTTTTGATATTAGACTCTAAGGCAATGACGTTCCTATGAGCTTTACTCCTATTCATCCTCACGTAGAGGAAATTCTTCAGTTTAGTTTTTACAGAGAAAACTTTAGGGGGGACTGCACTGAAAATGATTACCATGAAATACTTTATATTCCGTAATCGTGTTTCCAGTAACTTTATTTTTAAGAGTTCTTTCTACACAAGCATTGTCTTCTATAACGAGAAAAAAATCTTGCTCATGGAAGGAAAGAGTGTGGATATGTTAATTTGTGTTGAGCTCACGCATTTCAAAAAACTTTACTACCAGTGATTTTCAAGTTTTCAGGAAACGTTTGCATTAAAGTGAAATTAAATTATACCGCACACACAGAGAATACATCCCCCCTCCCCATACACACACACTTTTTGCCTTCACGTTGGTGGACTCCACAACAGGACAGAACACTGGGGCAGGCTCTGCCCATGCCCCATTCCAGGCCTTTCTGCCCCAGCTGAATCCACCTGCACTTTCTGTGGACAGTTTCTAACACACCCTCAGCCCTTCGTCTTAAATAAACCCTATTCTCCTTGAGGATCTGCTTGAAGGCAAGAAAGGACAAGTTGGTATTTCTCTGCTGGGCAAATTTTAAACGAGGAAGAATGATGTGGGCAGTGAATAAATGCCAGACCTTTCTTTCTTGGAGGGCTGACCCTGAAGCCTGTGCTGTGTGTCCCCGAGGGTCCCCAGAGGTTTAGCACCTACAGCCTGCAACCCCGACCCTCCTGCAAACACGGCTGTTCTAGACTCCGTTCCCTACTTTTCTCAGGGTCCTTCCTGGGTCACCTCTTCCTTCCTTGACCAGTAACAAGTTCCCATCTCTGAGGCTGTGTTTAGGACCCCTCCAACTTGGCATAGTGAAAAAAGGCAAATATGTTTACTGATTTCAGTTACCGCCGTTTTTGAAAGGATAGAAAAACTGCTAAACTTCAATTCCCACAGACTGAATGATGACCAAGATGACTTTGTTTTGTTAACCCAGGTACAACTGAAGAAGGAAAACTGTCTATGTTCACGGCATAAAACATCGCATTTTGATACATGTAGACATTGTGACATGACTAAATCAAGCTAATTAAGATATTATCGCCTCACAGCCTCCTCATTCCTTTTGTGGTGACAACATTTGAGGTCCAGTCTCTCAGCAATTTCTGAGTTATAATATGCTGTTACTAACAGTATACTGTGCAGCTTGGTGACACCAGTTAATAATGACATATAGACGGATTTTCACTTTGATTATTTAGCCGGTGTAGATCAAAATCTTCTTCTGATAAATCTTCTTTATTGAAACTATCTAAATAAAAATATTTTAAGGGAATTGTGCTTTTATTTTTAGTGACATGGACCAGCTCATCATTCTACAGTAACAACACTGGAGGTTGTTTCCCATTTATTTTATTAGGATTTCAACTGTTCACCTTTGTTACTGGTTCCAGAAACAAAGGCAATAACCTTAGTAAATTTGCTTATCACTACCACAACGGCTACTTCCTCTCTTGAAATATTTGCACTGGATTGAAACTTCAGAGTTACTTAACGATCTTTGATTAATTCTATTTCTAGCAAATTTTATTTGTCTTTAGTTTCTCTTTTATTGTCAGAAAGAATAAAGCACTTCCCTAAGAGAAAACCTAACAGAGGAGATTCATGCTACTTTTCTTAAAATAAATTTGCCTTTATTCCTCTTTAAATTAACCAGGGATATTTATGATACCCATATGGCAAGATCGCTTACAGAACATGAGAGGGGGTTGTACGTTCGGGGTCACCAGCAGCCCAGCTCATTTTGAGTAATTGTAAATAGTAATGGCCATAGGTTTTTTTTTTTTTTTTTTTTTTTTTCCTTTTGGCTAATGCTCTAAGGTGTCATCTGTCATCAGCACCCTCACAAAAACTCACCACCACTACAGCATCTGTGTCATCACATAATGTTCTATTTCTGTGTCACCCACATTTAACTAGAAAGGAACAAATAGACGGTTTTAAAATAAGTTTTCAGTGTCTCTAAATGAGAATACAAAATGTCTTTGCCAGAAATAGATGTGATAGACCAGGAATGGATTACGCCTTTTGACTTTAAGGAAAATAAAATACTGAGTTAATTATTTAATTTATATTTAAATATTAAGATTATACAACTAAATAATTGAAAGACAATTATTGAAATAAAAATTTTCTCCCTTAGAAATTTTTTTTTTTTTGCTTACATGAGTAACATAGTTTGCTTTCTGGACTTGAAATTTGTTACGATACAGAATAAAAATGTGATAAATATTTTTGATAGGTATTAGATTCAGTGCAGTCAATTTTCTGTGACTAATACTTCTCCTTGTTTGATATGAATTAGCCATCAATCCCTTCATCTTTTCATTCAAGAAATGTTGATTAGTTATACTATGTGCCAGGACACAGGTACAAAATTTAAAGCAGTGGCAAAAGTGTCCTAGTTCCATGGAGCTGATCACTCTAGAAGAGATGGGCAGAGAGGAAGAATATAAAAATTTAAAATAAAGAGATGGCATCAATTTTGTAGAGAGAAACAAAGAGAATGTGGGGGAAGATTTACTTATGTCTGCCGTTTAAGGACGCAGGGTGAAGGTGTGCAAGGAAATCTCAGGAAGCCAGGCGCTGAAGGGGCTCACGTGTGCAAACCTTATATATTTGGGGTTTATATATATATAAACCATATATATTTATTTGGATGCAAACTCTATATTTAGGTGACATGATTTACTGGAGGAAAGACTGATTTTTATGTTTGCTTAAGAAGAAATGCAGCACAGATTAATATCATGATGTTAAATTATTCTTTTTACTGCTTTGAGAACATTTTGCATGAGAAAAAAAATGTCAAATACAAGGAAGGCTACCCAAGCTGTGAGAGGAGCAGCATTTAGAGGCACACGGTCTGCCACTCAACAAAAGAAAAGATGTGACAAAATTTTCTTTAGTCACTTATTTGTCCAATTCAGGTATTACAACCGTCTGCACTTTAGTCTAAGGAGCTGTGTCAAAAAAGAGCCAGGAACGTTATGACTTCACTGCCGCTCACTGAGCAAAAATCACTCCTATTATTTAATCCTGTATATATTTTAATTAAACAAAGCCTAGAAAATAGTGCTTGGTGTGTAGGACAGAGACTGTATACAGGCAGAGAATTATGTTAAATGTAAAGCAATGTTTTAAATGGGCTGCATTTAACTATGCATCGTTTATTTTCAGAACAAATAAATCAATGGGTGAGTAAATCAATGAACCTATCTGAGCCAATACAACTCTTTAATAGAGTGTTAAGCTATGATCTTTCCTTTCGAATGTTTACAATCTAGTAACAATACCAAATAGTAAATATTGGGGAAATACTAAAGAGGTAATTAATTTGTTATTCTATTTAAGGCTGGTTATGCAAACTATTTGATGGTATACAATGGTGCGTTTTTATTTGTTTGTTTGTTTTTTGAGACAAAGTCTCACTCTGTCGCCCTGGGTAGAGTGCTGTAGCATCACAGCTCACAGTAACCTCAAACTCTTGGGCTCAAGCGATCCTCCTGCCTCAGCCTCCCAAGTAGCTGGGACTATCCGCACCCGCCACAATGTCTAGCTAATTTTTCTACTTTTAGTAGAGATGGGGTCTCACTCTTGCTCAGGATGGTCTCAAGCTCATTAGCTCAGGGGATCCTCTTGCCTCAGCTTCCCAGGGTGCTGAGGCTATGGGCGTGAGCCACCAGGCCTGGCCACATTGGTGAATGTACAGGAATAAAACTCATGTATTCCTGCTCTGCCGTAACAATTTTATAATAGGGTAGGGTAATGTTGAGGCTTTTTGAGTATATTTTTAAAATAATGTGTGAAAAAGAGCTAGAGAAGGAGAGAGAAAGAGAGTCTCAGATGAAGAAATGTGTGTGAAAAGAATCTACGACTCACTTGGTTTTAGTTTTAATCATTAACATGGGATTTCAGAAGGGTTGGATTTATTAATTCATCTCTTTATTGAGCAGGTGTTTACTGAGCCCTAACTCCAAAGCAGGAGCTGTTTGAGGTCCCAGAGACAGAACAGACCAATCCCCTGCCCAGGTAAGCTGACATTCTAAGGCAGGGAATAGAAAATCAACAAATAAGCAGACACTTCTGATGTCGGAAAGTTGTAGGGAAGAAATAAAGGGAAATGAGGAGATTTGGAATGACAACGTGAGGGGAAACTAGTCTAAACAGGGCAGTTAGAGAAATCCTTTCTAAAAAGATAACAGGACGCGAGGTTGCAAACTTTGAAGTGTCGCAGGGTTGGAGAGTTAAGGGGAAGGCAGACATAAATGCCCACACTGTAGGGCAGCAAGCTTGGTGTGTTGGAAATGGAGCAGGAAGGCCGAGGGGAGGGCAGCCAGTTAGGAGTGAGGTGGGGGCATCTATTCCTTTGGGCCACAGGCACCGCCTTTATTTGTTTATTTAGTAAGATTATTGCTTATGGGGTGACCCCTGTGGCTCAAAGGAGTAGGGTGCTGGCCCTATATGCCAGAAGTGGCGGGTTCAAACCCAAACCTGGTCAAACACTGCAAAAAAAAAAAAAAATTATTGCTTATCTTTCCAGACTCATGGGCCATCTGTTTGTGCCAAGATTACCTGACCATAGACTTCAATCTTGTTATTTTCTTGATTTGGTCCTTTGCCTCCGCCATTATACACAAACTATGTACATGAAATAGTTTTTTTCACCAAGTAATGTTTGTTTATGAGTCTTAGGTTCTTTTTTGCTCCTATTAATTTATCTGGCCTGTATTATACTCTTTAATTGCTTTAGGACTCAAATACACCTGAAAATTTAAGTATTTGTACCTATGGACTGCCCCCACTCATGCACAATTTTTGGGTTGTCCACTTCTGACCAACTTGGTTATCAAATTTATTCCTTTTTTCTGTTATATGAGAATTTTCTTGAATGGAGTTTGTACCCTGGGTTAAAGTTCCCTAGTTGAGGTCACCTATGTCTGGTCATTAACTTGGGGGTTATAATTACAACATTATCCAGGTTGAAGTGTTAGTGTTAAGTAAAATAAATCACAAAATGCTTCACACAGGCATGTGTGAATGCCTCTTCAGTAAAAATTAGAAAGTTTTTCTATGAAGATTGTTTTTGTTGTTCTACTTTGAATCTAGAGAAGATATATTTAGAGTTATTAAAACACTGAATTCAATTATAATGTTAACACTTTTTATAAAGGTAGTAAATGTTCAAGGAGCCTTATCGAGGCTACTCTGAGCATCCTTCCTCAATGGAAGCTTAACAATACAGCCACATACAAGCCAAGATCTCCCAGACACTAGTTACCTTCATCTTTTGAAGCTGCAGCAGACGCGCCCCTGCATGAGAAACACAAACAGCCAAGTCAGTACTGATGCTGGAACTTTTGTTGTGCAAAGCAGTAAGTATGGAAAAAATCCAGTTTTATGTACCATCATGGGTCGGTGTAAGTGTGGTAAGGTTATTAAGAGGCCAAGAAATCAACATGTGAGGAAATGTTGGTTCTACTTTGAGACTGACTTCCAGCCAAACCACCATCACTGCCATCTCTGATTAACCCTCCCCACACCAAAAACAACTTTCATTGCTATCACCAGGGCGTTATTGATAACTGTACATTCTTTTAAAGATAGTTAATAACACTGTCAAATAACTAAGACAAAAATGGCTGCTATTTAAGGCAGGAAATTAAAAAAAAAATTGCATTCTGAATTCTCAATCACTTAGTAAGTTAGACGTGAGAGATTTCACTAGTCTGACCACAGTGAACAGTGAATGTTCCAGGCTTTCTTTAATGTATTTGGTTTAGAGTCTCTCTGTCCCTGTACCTGTGGATAATTAGATCACCTTTCCAGTTTTGGATTCAGATAATACTGGCATTGTGTTGATTTACTTAAGTCACAAGCTACATGTGCTTTGAGGAGTAGAATCAAGTCACTTTTTTGGAAAAGGTGACTCTCCTTGGACTCTGAGAAAGATTTAGACCAGAGTAATGTGTATGCAGGGTGGGGAGGGGGCTGGGGGATTTATTATTTTGGGGGGTGGGGAGGGGGCTGGGGGATTTATTATTTTGGGGGGTGAGGAGGGAGCTGGGGATTTATTATTTTGGGGGGTGGGGATGGGGCTGGGAGATTTTAATATTTAGGGGAGTGGGTTGGAGGCTGGGGGATTTTAATATTTGGGGGAGTGGGGTGGGGGCTGGGGGATTTTAATATTTTGGGGGCGGAGGATGGGGCTGGGGATTTTAATAGTTTTGTGTTTGGGAGTT
>CAUYPK010022722.1:0-72432 GCA_963574355.1 Loris lydekkerianus
AAATTAGTTTCATAGTAGGGCTGAGTACATTGGATACTTTTTCTTCCATATATACACCATGGAAATATTATGCAGCCTTAAAGAAAGATGGAGACTTTACCTCTTTCATGTTTACATGGATAGAACTGGAACATATTCTTCTTAGCAAAGTATCTTAGGAATGGAAGAAAAAATATCCAATGTACTCAATCCTACTATGAAGCTAAATTACAGCTTTCACATGAAGGCTATATCCCAACTATACCACAAGACTATGGGGAAAGGGCCAAGAAAGGGGAAGGGAGGGGGGAGGTTTTGGTGGAGGGATAGTAATGGGTGGGGCCACATCTATGGTGCATCTTAGAATGGGTACAGGCGATTGCACTAATGTACACAGCTATGATTTAACAATAAAAAAAATTAAAAAAAGATATGTACATAATGAAAGCACTTTAAATAAAGTACTTATTAAAGAAAAAAAAAAAGAAACTGGGGGCGAGTAAAGACAAGGACACAGGGTGACAGAAGCAGTGGGAGAGGTACAAGCAGATTATGCCTTCCCCGTAATTGCAAGATTATGTTCACACCAAAGCACATTATATCTTGCCAAATTGACTTTTCACAACATAGGCTTGATAGTGTCCCCCTATGAATATATATGAACATATCTATCAATCTAACTCAATTATATATTCATGTGTCTTCATTTCCCATTCATCTTTATAATCTATCACCTATGATCAATTCTCATTACCTATTAAAATTTTCGTAATTATCTCTACCAATGTAGCCATAAATTACCTATTTATTACATGTCCTGTGGGTTATCTTTGTGCAGTTTTTATACTGGCTCATGTGTTGTATATATGATTAATTACATCATGAGTTAAGCACACAGGTATTGAAAATATCAGCAAATGGTTATAACTCTTGTATTCTTCACATTATTCCACTGATTTACTTAACTGCCCTGAGTCTGAGTTTTCTACCTTGCTAAGGAGAGGTAAACATAACCGGACTCCCAGAGCTGGGAAGATCTAAAAAGACAGTGGTTATGAAATGTTGAGTCTGGTGCCTAGTTCAGAGTCAGCCCACAAATGTAATTCTTCCTTCCTTTTGTTCTCACAAGAATCTTATCTTCTCTCCTGGTACACTCATTTCCCCACTGTTTCCAATTGGCCCTCATTTATCTTGTCTTTGAACTTCAATGTCATATAAATGTGAGTGGATTATTTAGTCATACATCACACAATTTCAAGGATTACCAATTTTATGACAGGTGCCATGACTTGGCAATCCGGCTGTAAACTTCTGGAGGATAGAGCTTCCTATTCAAGAAACCAAGAAATAAGCCTGAGTCTAATTTTCTGAATCCTCTGAGGAAGTTTGCACAGGGCTTTGCTCCCAATCTGTGCCAAATGAACAGGTGATAAGTTAGAGAGGTTGCACCCAGGAAGCACACATGAGCTTGGGAGAATTTAGGAATATAGGCAACCAGGCATTGCCTCTCCACATACATACTAGAACTGGGATAACAAAATCCTCTGTAATTTTTGTTAAAAAATCACTTTATTCATTCCTTCAATCTGTATTTATTGAGCAATTAGTCTATGCTGACTGCAGTGCTATGTGTTGGGATTAGGAAGATAAATCAAACACATGTTTGCAATGAACACAAGGCAAGAAACAGATCCATTCTAATATGATGAGGACTGTGATAGCAAAATGCATAGTCCACAGGCTCCTAAGAGCCCTAGGAGCAGAGAGAGGATCATGAACATCTGATATTTTTCTGCCAGTGTTTCCTTGCCTCTTCCTCTGATAATACACACAGCTCACTCTTACTATAAAGAGCAGAAGGTCAATCACTCTGTGGCCTTCATGGCTTTCACATGGCTAGGTCTGGCTAATTTTAAACCGCTCCCCTTGGCCATAATAATTGGCTCAAATGCAAATGTGTGATCTAAGATAGTCCAATAAGAGTCCTTCTCTGGCAATTTATGAGCAGATGCTGACAGATGATTAAACTCACTTAAATGTAACCCAGGAATTACATGCTGCTGGGCCCTCCTCTCTATCCAATGCATGGAAAGCCTCTTGGTGGTAACTAAAAATGAAATCAAACCATTTGGTGAAGGAGATAATAGTAATAAAGGAAAAAAAAAAGGTTGTGAATAATTATTAAGTACCTAAAACACCTTGAAGTCATTTGTATCTCTGTATTTCCTGATCACATGACCCAGTACACTCTATATTTTGCTCAAAATTTTTCTTACACAGACACTTTTATATAGCTATTTTATGACTTCAAATCTACATAGGATTTTATACCATTTCAAAACAATTTTATGTACATTATCTTGTTGGAATCTCAAGACAATATTGAGAAATCGATTAGTACTGTACTGTGATTCTATTTTTATGAGAAAACTAAAATCAAAAAAAGAAATGATGCAGCTGAGGTTAGTCATTATGGTTGAAGCTGAGAGAGAAAAATAAAACTACTGATATTTAGGGCAGGGTTCTGACCACATTCAACTTGCATTCTGATTACTAGAACACACGTTTTAATGTTCATTCCTAACACTAGTTGGTCATATGAGGCCTTTCACAATATCCTAGTTTTCCATATCCAGAAAGATGGGATGAAGTTGTCAAAATGGCAAGGAGGTTTCAGCCTACATCCGGTAGCTGGTTGCACAGAGATCCAATTATTGAGACAATGAGGACTGTCAAGGAAGAAAAGGATTTTTAATATGAAAAACATCTTCTCTGTGAACAGTAGAGGCTGCCTCAATTCTCCCTTCCCAATTAGCAGAGATCACAGGGTTTTAAAGGAGGGTCTGCCTACCTCGGGGAAGGTCTTGGTGTAACAAACTAAGGGCATTTTGGGAAGGTGAAGACCTGATGAATCTTGACATCAGAAACTCTATCCAGGGGTCTTCTGAATCTCAGCTCCTTGGTCTTATGGAAAATCCACCACTTGGGGGAAATAACCCAAAAGATCTAATAGTTATTTAATGGAGAGAGTTATTTAAAAACATATAGGGGTCTTGAAGTTTGTTCAAAGAGCCTATTACATAGTTCAGTTAGTACATTGTCAACATGTAAGTTTAATCTTGTTCTCTGTCGCTCTCTCTACCTCATATATATGAGACACATACAAAATATGTACGTAAGTATGAGACAGAGAGATAACTCATATATGTGAGGTATAGTTGGAAAACAGAGAGGCATATACATATATTTATGTGCATAGTATATATTAATTATGCATAATATAAAATATAACAAAATAATATATATATAAAATACGTATATAACATATGCATGTAAGTATATATGTGTGTGTGTTGTGTAGTGTTGTATCATATGTATCTCTCTAACTCAGAGAATTTTATTAAGAAATACATTTTAGGGATATTGATCAGAATTCTCTAAATAAGTTCCACACCAACAGTTACTTAGTAGTCAGACTTTCCTTTGTTTTCAAAATGGGACATGTCAGCGTTAAACTGAAACAGGCTGATGCAACTTAATCACATCACATCAGTTTGATTAAAAATATATATACTTATATAGTGTTAGGTTTGAAATGTAAACACATGATTGGTTTTAGGAACATATTTGAAAGGCTCTGTGAGTCACTTGTTTCTGAGTGACTCAGTCTCTGAATTCCGAGGCATCCTTAAAGTAACTGGTCAGTCCATAACTGACCTCTGTTGAAAAGAGTCCAATTACCTGAGGATAAATGGTGTCAAAGTACTTTTACCTGACCTCAGTCCTGCAAAGGAACTAGTTGAAAAACTTGTTATTGATCTTTTCTTTCAAATACTCTGTATTTGAATTTTTTTAATGAATGATCAGAACCTTGTTAATTTAGAGAACATCCACACACATTGATTAAGTAATTTACAATTTAAAAATATGCATGTATTTATTAAGATGTAATGGCAATCTCTGTGTTATTGCCATTGTGGCTGGTACGTGACTGTGGGAGTGGCAGCTGTTTGTTGGTTTGTTCATTAATGAAAGGCAAGAGTGAAAGAAAGAAACACTCTTGGAAAGACTGATTTTTTTTTTTTCCCTGTCAAAGACATCATTTAAAATGCTGTTCATTGACCCTGTGAAACACTCAAGTGATGGTATTTATGTAACACTGAACATCAGGAAAACTTTGTGTTATATCAGGAATGAATATGCTTACTGTGTCAAGCCAAGTTTTACCTATTCTATACCACCAGCCCGGGAGTTAAAGTCCACATCAAATGCAAATCATTGATTCTTTCTCTTTAAATTAATTTCTTCAATAATTATTATGCCAGAACCACCACTCATTGAATGATGACTGTCTGCCAAGCATTTTGCTGCTTTCTTTCATTCATTATCTCATTTATCTTCCCCATGGAAGTTTCATTTTTTGGCTCTTTAGTTTACAATTTCATCAAATTATATGTATGGGTAGCCATTTCTGAACAAATGATTAGAAAAATTTACAATAAAAAAGAGCATTGCCATACCGTTTTCTTCATTCCTGCTGCTCAAAGCAAATCTCTTTTCTTAAAATCAAGTATTATTCTCTAGAATTTAGCACTATATTTCTAAAGATCATGTTCTCAGTAATGTTCTTTGACTTCATTTTTGGCATTATTTTCTTCACCCTTAGGTATTTCCATAAAGCAGATATAATTACACTTTTACTAAAATATACATGTTTGGGGCAGCACCTATGGCTCAAACGGGTAGGGTGCTGGCTCCATATGCCAGAGGTGGCGGGTTCAAACCCAGTCCCGGCCAAAAACTGCAAAAATAAATAAATAAATAAATAAATTAATTAATTAAATACACATGTTTGTATCATATTTACATAGATGAACATGAGATTTTCTTCCTTTCTTGACTATTTTTGGGTGTATTGTCACTAGAGTTAGTAACTGCCCGTGTTTACTTTCATAATATTCTATAAATTAATACCATTTTCATCTTGTCTTTTTGCTCTGTTCTGAACAGTTTGCATCATGACCTTGATATAAAATGATCCTCCTAGAACTTCTTTCCAACATAATTGAAGGACTTAGCTATGAGGTTTTTCTATATTGATAACCTGTCTTATGCATTTCAATTATTTCCATGTTTAAGCATTAGTCCTCCGACCTTAAAGAAGTGTATCTTCGAATAGCTTCTTAAGAAGAGGTACAAAAATAGTACTTACAAACATTTGCTTATCTAACATTATCATTCTTTCACAGTTATTGTACATTTATAATTCAGCTGCCTAGAAATATGAACTTCAAAATTTTAAAAACATTACATTTTACCTTCCAACATTCTGCATTGTTAATAAGAGTACTGATTCTTGTTGATTTTTTAAATATATGATCTTCCCCATCTGAACTGGAATTATTTTTTGGTAGGGGGAGGGGGCAGAGTCTCATTCAGTTGCCCTGAGGTTGAGTACCATAATGTCATAGTTCACAGCAACCTCAAATTCCTGGGCTCAAGTCATCCTATTGCGTCAGCCTTCCAAGTAGCTGGTACTACAGATGCCTTCCACAACACCAGGCTAGTTTTTTTTCTATTTTATTTTTTTAGTAGAGACAGGGTCTCTCTTTGGTTTTTTTCCCCACTATTATTTTTTACAGAATCCTCTTCTTTCTTACAGATACAACTTCTAAGCTTACATTATTAATAAGCTTTGGCTCAGAAGTTTCATTTTATTCCCTGCCTTATTTGTTTTCTTCCAGAGTTTCCTTTCATATTTATGTTTGGGATATTCCCTGCCATTTTGGAAGCCTCTAAACTATCAGTTGATCCATCACCACATAGTCTTCGTCTAGGTGCAAGAAACTGATCTGAAACTTTGAGTACGTGGTAGGGATTTATCACTGGGTTTCACCATCAGAGTGAAGGGATAGTCAGTCACTAAATTCATTGACTGATCACAATAACCAGATTGGAGATGCCTTTTTCTAGAGTCATTCACATTTCCTCCATTCTCCTGCTTTGAGTCTCTGGGCACAACTGCTGATAGTGAATGGGAACTGAGAAGTTGAAACTCCTTCATATTTCATTCAACTCCTACATATTTAGCATACACAGACATTCAATCAGCTCCCTGCCCCCCAATATTCACCATCCTCTGGTATCTGTTCTTATATATTGACAGCTTAGTACAAATTGATTTGTTTTTTATCCGTGTCTCCCTCTGAAGTCCCTTATTTTGTGGTTCTGTCTCTTTGTGGAATCCTCCATCTTCAATTTCTAAAATCTGGTGAAGTCTCTCACACAATACCCTTCTTACATTCCTTCAGTTCTTGTCGATTTATGTGATTTTTTTTTTATTGCTTTACTATCACCTGAGAGATGCAATTGGAAAGGAAAAGATAAATGTAGGCTCCTATTGTGTTTTATTTTCTAATTTAACAGCCTTGTTGAACAATCATTTATTGAAGCCAAAATTCTTCTTACAAGTGCTCTCAACACAAATAATCAATAGTTCTAAAATTTCATCTTAAGAAAATGGTAGTGTGGGACAGTGAGAAAGAATACATGAGTGGGAAAAAATTGGGTGAGTGAATAAGAAAAGGAATGAAAGAAAAAAAATTATTGTCATATCAGTAGACAGCAGGGTGTGGTGGAAAGGACTCTGGGTTGGCAGGATTTGAGTTCTTGGTTTGGCTCTCACTTGCTGTAAAGCCTTGGGCAAGTCAGCTCTCCAACTGATCTGAATCTTCTCATCTGCACAGTAGGTCACGGAAAGTGGGGACTAGAATCTTTTTATGAATTACACTCAGCTGTGCTCCTTATTATTTATCTTCTTTTAAAAAAAATAACAAATAAATCAAAGAATTAAAAAAAAAAAACCTGGATTTTCTTAAAGCACTAATTTCAACTATTGGGGTTTTATAGACCCCAAGGTGAAGCTGCTAAATCTTATCTTATTTTGCAGAATGCACATATGCAAATAACATTCTGGTTACAATTTCAGGGAGTTCTCAGGCATCCTAAAGCTCACAAAGAAGATTGACATGAGGGAATGTTGATCTCAGAACTCTTGTCTCCCTTCAAGGTGACCCCTTGTCTTTGTCTTCTCAAGGGGGGCTGCTGATGTGTATTTCTGGGGCTCTTTGAGACTTTCCAGATCATAGCTAGAAAATTACAAAGAATATCTCCCTTGCATACAAACCTTGTCATTTAGGTGAACCAATTTTCTCTTTGTAAATCAGGACATTTGCAAATGTTCCATTAGCTTTGGCCCAGATAGCTCTGTAACAAATGCATTCGCTGTGCAGTGCAGATGATGTATCAGCAAAAACAGCTCACAGGGCTGCCATTAATTATCCAGAAAGCACAAAAGGACCCTGGGAATGGAACCACAGACATTCCCATTGGGCATGCATTTCTCTCGGTCAGGAAGGCACCCATGTCAGAAAGATCCTATAAGCTGTCTGTCTGACCTATTTGGCAGTGAATCATTCATTCTGTGTTTGAGCACACAGAATGAATGTTATTAAGCACCAGACAATGATACTAGGTGCTGAAGATAAAATCATGACCAGTAGAGATACAGTCCCTATCCTCATAAAAGTAAATTGTGAGGTAACAATAAGAAAATGATCACAAAAGAGAATATAATTACCATAGTGTCAGGAGTCATGAAGGCAGTCAAAGAAGTGGGGACAGAGGTGTAGACAGTTCTGGTAAGGAAAGGTCAAGGACATTTTAGCAAAGGAAGTAACTTTAGAGATGATTCTGAATGATGGGTTAAGATGTAAACTACCTGAAAAGTTGGGAGGATAGGAGAAAGTAGAGACTGAGGCATGAGAGCAATATTTGTCAAACAGAAGAACCCAGTGAGTTGGAAGGACAAGAGTATAATTAAAGGTGGTTGGAGAGTCTTGGGGATCACCCATGCAGGCCTATAAACATCTGAGAATTTTGGTTTCTATTGCAAGGGCAATAAAAGCTTACAGGGGAATTGAAGGGCTGCAGTAATTAATCAGAACCCCAGGCAAAGAACTTCAGAGTAAAAATGGGCATTTAAAAAAAACATTTGTTGAATGTCTCCTACATGTTCCATTTGACCAGTGAAAGGTAAGCTTTTATATAAAGTTCCAGAGAGTAAATATTTTGGACTTGCAGGCCACATAGAAGTTTCCATTGTGTGTACTTTTTTTTTTTTTTGGTAAACAACCATCTATAAACATAAAGTCAACTTTAGCTCGAGGGCAGTGGGAAAGTAGGCTGAAGGCAGGATTTGGACCCCGTATGACATTCTTTGCACTAGATTGACCATGAACTCTATGAGGACAAAGGTAATTTTTCTCCTATTTACTGTAGAATTTTTGGTACCAGGCACACCATCGTGGATTGGGTGCTAAATGTACATTCGTTAACTTCATTAGTGATTGAACTAGGTATTTTAAATAGTCAATACTTATTAATGATAAAAACCAAATGAGATGCTACTGTTATTTTTGTGGACTTTGTCTTTATTTTTTTCATTGTTGTTCTTGTTATTGTTATTAACACATACCAGATGGAAAAATTCAGTTAAATTTGTTCAAAGTTCATACAGCTAGTAAGTAATAGAACTAGGATTTAAAACAGTCTGCAAATTTTCTAAACTCATGCTCTTCCTTCTGACTGTTCTGCCTCTTTTGTAAATGACACAAAACCAACAATGTATTAATATTATATAAGTAAACGTGAAATGATGGAAACACAACCTGATGTTATAGGGAAAATATGCTGTTCACAATGGAGGGCAGAGAGCATCAATCTCCACCTTCCTGTAGAGATGCCTGTAAAATGCAAAGGGATGTTTAAAGGAAGAAAACTTTAACAAGGAAAGGCAGAAAGAGAGAAAAGGAGGGCGGGAGAGAAAAAAAGGACAGAAAGAGAGAGAAGAAAACAGAAGGCAACATGGACGAGAGAAGTGAAATGCCTTTCAGGAATAGATGAGACTGCTGGCTATTGAAGCAGAGTGTATGTGGAGGGAATTTTAACTGAAGAAGGAATGTTCCTGGCCAGTCAGTTACAGATATGAATCAATCTCATAATCTCCCCCCACCAGGTATTTCTATAGGTTTTGTGATTTTATGTATCCAGGAGGGATATGTCAGTCTCCTTCCATGGGCATTCCAAATATTTGTAAGTTATTTCCTTGGCATTCCAATTACCTGGCTTGGGGGAATGTTGAGATTTCCTTTTCCTTGTCTCATGGAAAAAGAAAGGAAAATAACTTATCAAGAAAATTATATTTTCTCACAAGGGCAGCAATGAGTCAGGTGACTCCACTGACTCCCATCCCCTTTCCATACCCTCATCTCCTTTGCAAGTAGACTCAGGAATAAAAAGGGGGGTGCTGTTATCCATGATAGCAGGGATGGTTGTTGCTTCACGGCAAGACCTAGGGGTGAGCGGAGGAGTCTTGCCCCAAAGTTAGACGTTCTTAGGTTTCTCTTTAGAATATAAGAGCCTTGTGCTATTGTACCTTCATCTTTGGAACACAGAGATAATTTAGACAACACAAATAAGAATTTCATCACACGTCTTAGTATAGCACAGGGGTGGCGAACACGCAGCTAGAGCTTCATGCGGCTCCCAGCCAAAATGAATTTCGGCTCTTTGCCTCTTATCATTATTTTGTATACTGTGGCTCTTTGCCAAGTTTGGATTTTGTTATGCTGCTTCTGAGGAGGGACCTCTGAGGAGCGATCTCCGAGCGTGTAGTCGAACTCGTTCGCCACCCCTGGCCTAGATGATTGATGATATAAAGAAAAATTTATAAAATTTTTAGCAATAATGGTATCATTGGACAGGTCAAGACAGGGAGTCTTTCTTGAAAAAATACTAAATTATTTATGAATTAAGTTGTGATGATTGATTTTTGCTTTATTATAGTCATAAAATATTTTTGGCTATGCAACATTGTCGCTGGGTAAAGGGTACAGGAGAGATTTATTGTAGTTTTATCTTTACGATCGCATAAAGAGTAAACCAAAATAAATCTCCTCAAATTATGATTCTTTTGTATAAGAATTATTTTTTAAGGCAAGCATGAAACAAAGTTTGCTGGGAAAGAGAAAGGTTTACTGAGTAAGAGCAAGGTATATGCTTGCAGAGCAAGGTACATTCACCATAGACAGCAAATGGGCCCTATTGTTGCAACAAAGAAAAAGTACAGAGGCCTGTATGAGAATTATTTTATGCTGAAGACAACTGAGAAGAAGCAGATACAAGAAAAGCTCTCTGCCTTCCCCTGTTTGCCTAAAAAGATAGATATTTACAAAGGTGTCCTCCTTTCCTTTCCATTAGAAAGGACAACTTTAGAACCTAGCAGCCTAGAGAAAGCCCCAGATTAAGCTACATAACAAACTCCCATTTATTTCCCATCCCTCAATTTGACTCCCCTAGGTCTTGTCACTACTCTAAAAATGTACTTTTCTTTGTTGAAGATGCTATGTAAGCCTGGGTTCTAAGCCACCTTGTTGAGATTCCTTGCATTTGTATCTCCCATGTACATATGAAATATGCATGTTAATAGCTGTTTTTCTTTTAATTGTAAGGGTTTGTCCCTATTAAGGAACTATAAGGGGTTGAGGGAAAATTATTTTTCCTTCTCTCTATATGTGTTTTATATTCTCCATAATAAAATCTTTTTAAAAATCCCTGTATCTTAAGAAAGGGAATGATACAAAGGATGCAATGAGGACTACATCAAAGAACATGCTAACCTAACCCTTTATCAGACACTTACAAAGCACATAAGAGATCCATTTAACACATTAACTGCCACATGAGTTGTATTTAACCTATGCTAGTTTTGAGCCTGAGGCCTCATGAAGCATATATAACTTACAAGTCTCTTCACTGATTTTGGCCTCATGAAATACTGTGGCTATAAGGAAAACTTTCTAACATGGCAGTCAGTGTGTTAAAGGGAGTGCATCTATTCTTTGAAAGCAGGGCTTCTCAAACTTTTGTGCGGATATTAATCATTTAATGCTCCTGTGAAAATGGAGAGCTGACTCAAAAGGTCTAGGGTGGGGCCTCCACTTGAGAGGACTGCCAGGGCAGGGTCCATTAAGACCTGTGGATCTGGGGGCAGCAGACTGAAGAAATGTAAAGTTAGAAACGATGACAGATGGAGAGATAAGACACACAGAATAGAATTTTCAAAGGTGGGAGCACAGACAACCACTGCCCATTTGTGGGGTTCCAATGAGTGGCCCCAAGTATATACTCCACTCAGCTTTTATTGAAGACTATTTGCTCATTAGCCCAGAGGGTAAGCTGAAGAATGGAACAAAGACATCAGCAGTTTCTCTGAGCAAGCAAGTCAGCTCCTATTGTTTCTATAATCATTAACTTTAAGGGTCTGAGCAGCCTTGAGAAATCCAGAATCTTGTGTGAAGGCAGCCTCCTGTCTGTGGTCACACACACAGATTCCTAAGGGGGTGTTAATCCCCGCTAGTTCACTGCAGAGTAAAATGCCACTGGTGTCAATCTCCTCTGAAAAATTGGTGGGAAACAGGAATTTTCCTCTTATCACCACCACAGAGGGTCTTCCTCTGTGATAATGGATATAAGCCCTCCTGCCCATATTTTCAGGGCTCGAGCTATTCCTTTGATCTCTGCCCTGGCCAAATACAAATATCCACAATGGGTATTTGCTTTGACTGTTAACTGGGCAGGAGACAGGCTAGTTAATGTTTCTTGCTAGGCCTTGCCACAGCATCCTCTGTAGCCATTATTTTGTCAGAGTGTTCACAGACCTAGCAGGAGTGTTAGCAAGCTGTATCCCTTATAGGCCAGGCTTCCAGGAAACTGCTCAGATAAGAAATTTAGCAGTGGCTGGTTTAAAGGTAAACTAGCTGACTTTTCTTTGTTCTGCCTCGTTCAGCTTATTTCTCCATCCCTTCCTTTTTCTGGGGGTACTTTCCCTTGCCAAGAATGGGGTCTTCAGTCCCCTTTTTGCCTGCAAGGACCACTGTAAGTGAAATCTGGCAAACTTAGATACAATGGAGAATCTTATAACAGAATCTTCGGAAGCTAGGATCATAACTAGTTTCTAATATCCCATAATCTCAAGACAATGTTACCTGCATGACTGAGAGACTAGTCTAAAAATACCTTTGAGTAAATTGGGTAAACAATATATATGCAAATGAAATAAAAGTAAATTGATAATGCAATAAAAACATATATTCCAAAATATTACAAATATCATAGGAAAGTGAGATGGTAGAAACTGAAAATTAATCTGTGAATAATGTAAGAATGAATAATTTCTGATTGTGAGGTTAATTTTTATATAACTTTATTATTCACCCAATGAGATTTGGTGGGCTTACACATGATAATTGTAGGCAGGCTTCTTGAGATTTCAGTATGTTCACATTTTAAAGACTGAAATAAAGCAAAATTGGACTAGGCCCCTTGTTGGCACATGTTAACTGCTTGCTTCCTTCCTAGAATTCCCTGGTTCTTGCAGCAAATACTAACTTCAGATGCATTATTTCTTTGTGAAACAAAAGGAGATAACTCCAGGATCACAAGAAAAATCCATGAGTTTGTTTAGCGGAAGGAATGAATGCCGCGGAAGGAATGAATACCCTGGAAAAAGTTGCAACTATCTCTTGATTCTTATAATTTTGGTTACTCAAAGTGTGCGCTGAGCAAAGCTCACTGCTTTAGTTGTCTGACAAGACAGATCTGAGAGATTTTCCTCCTGTATTCTTATCTTGTCCAAATTGAATAAACCTTTGTCTCCAAGCACCTGTGTCACAGTGTTTGGTTTTAGCTGTGCATCAAGTACAACACCCTGAATTTGGGTTTCTACAACATAATGTTGAATAAAATTGTATCAAGATCCATAATTATCTACAGTTCATGCTGAAACAAAGGAATATGGAAAACTTTGAATTTTTAAAATTGTTTAGTATTTAATTCTATAGCATTCCTGTTAGTAATACTGTATTATATATAATTCTCATAAAGTACTTTTTCTTTAGTAGCCACATACTTTGCAAACAAAAATATACGATAGGCTTTTGCAATGTAATTTTATCTCTGTGTGTGCTTATTTTAGTACAAATACAACGGAGTGATCAAAATTAAAGATGTAAAATTTCCAATAACTCAAGTAGAGCACAAATACATCAATTCAAAAAAACATGGATTGGAAAAAAAGTTACTAACTTCTTACATTTACTTTTTTCTATACTTATTTTTATCGAAAAATGGTTGTTTTACCCAAAATATAGTATT
This sequence comes from Loris lydekkerianus, assembly GCA_963574355.1. Classification (NCBI taxonomy): domain Eukaryota; kingdom Metazoa; phylum Chordata; class Mammalia; order Primates; family Lorisidae; genus Loris; species Loris lydekkerianus. The sequence continues at coordinate 13,255 of CAUYPK010022722.1, forward strand.
AATAAGCAATTAGACTGAGTGAGCACAGAGTTTTCATAATTACCTGTTTTAATGAGTGCCTGAATGAAAGTTGAACTATAGCTTGTTTGATGCATGAAAATGAATAACAACCCATGTGAATCAATTCAAAAGGACCAAACTGTTATTTCTCAAAATATTTTCCTTGAATATAAATTACACACAGCTTCTCAGCCATTGATTTTCCAATTAAAATATTATTAATTAGGACTCCATTCAATTCCTTTTAATTCTATGTCTTGCACACAGTATATTACCATCTCTCAAAAATGTATTTTGTGTAACTTGCTCATTTTCAATGTTCTTTTTTATTAAAAATCACTTGGCATAATTAAAAATAGTGTCTGTCTTGTCTGTGTCAGAACATTCTTTAGAAGAGCCATGATCTGTAGTGTAGTCTAATTATTTCCCTTCACTTTCCCTGGAATAAAATTAGACCAGGAAAGGAACACAACGTTAAATAAATGATTTTTAAAGTAAAGAACCCTTTGTATTTCAAATCTAAAGGCTATGATAAGGGAAATGAAATTATCTGACACATAGCAGACACTTGTCAATGTGAGCTATTCTAGTAGTGACCTATGTAAGTTCCTTCCTGCTCTTAATTTCATATATTCCAATTGGCATGCTTAGTTGATATTATACTTTCCAGAAAGATGCCAAAACCCATTGTCAATTCCAAGAAGCCCTTACAGAAGATATTTTGTTCCTCTTGTGAATCTAGTTAAATGTACGACTTAAATTGCACAGTAGCATGTAAGTTTACAAGAAGACCAGCCGTTAATTACCTAGAAAGGAGGAACACAAACACTGAATTGGCAGGAAAGTTTTAATCTCAGCTCTGCCACTAATTAGCTGGTTAACCTTGGATAAATCATGGCTACCCTCCAGATACAAATAACTTCAATCTTAAAAGAGAAAAAAAAGTGAAAAATACATTGACATAGACAGAAAAATCTCCCTGTTTTTTTCATAGATAATATGTACTACTTATTCTCTTTTCCTAAGTCTAGATTTTTAAAATTTATTTGTTTGAACTGGCTGAACAATTTTATTTTATTTTAATATCTAAACAGGCACATGGGATTTAAGCTAAAATTCCAAATCATTAAATTCCATACACTAAAGAGAGCTCATTAATCATTGTAGATGATATGTGACTGCCATAATTATTATGCGGACCTAATCAGAATTAATAAAATTATTTATAATAATTAAGTCACAGAGATGAGCTAGAGTGAGGGTTAGAATACTCATGAAAAGATTTGCATACCTATACTGAAAGTTCCATTTTTTTCAAAAAAAAAGGTAGCCTTAACACAATCTTAATTGCACACCTGGATGATTATTCCATGGACATTTTGAAAAGGTAAAATATATTTAAATAACATAAATACGAATTCATTTTTAATAAAAATTTGGGGTGTGTTTTAGGACATCATCTCATCAAATACAAGGAAGCTGTCCCTAGACTCTAGAGTAATGATGGCAACGAAATCAACAATCTCTTTTCCTTCATCACCACAAAAACTTGCTCCACTTCAAGTGTGAACAGCACCTAGACTGTTGTTAAGCTTGATCTGTATAGCAATATAAACTGTGGTCCTCAGCATCCTTCCCTAGAATTACAGAGGGAAGAGCAGAAGGCAGTGGTGTGTGGAACATGTGATAGATTACAAGGGTCTCCTAGCCAGTCTCACTGCCTTCACGTCCTTTCTCTAACCTGTAATCTACTCGCTGTTTTAATACCAGAGATGTTTTCTAAAACAAAAATGAAATCAGATTCCACCTATGCTTCCACTGGGTTCCTGCTTTTGATAACATATTATAATCATAATTATAAAATTCACTGTCCTATTCAGTTTATCCATGCAACCCATTTTCTATCACTTTCAACAAACTATTCTCAGAATCAGTCATCCAAGTATCCACAAAATTTCATGCTAGCTGCCTTCCTCAGGTTCTTAGAATCTTTCCCTCAAGAACATCTCTCCCCTGCCCAACTTCTTTGCTTTACTGGCAAACTTATACACATCCTTCTTGAGTGTCCTTCTTTACTAACCAATTACTTCTGTTTGTAGTATCACACAGAAATGAATGCTCCCTTCTAATGCTAAAAATTGTTACAGTTTGTATGCCTGTTTTGAAGAAATTAGTGAACATATTCCAGGATACCACATAGACTAGCAAAAGTGTGTTTTGCAAGGGGGCATCTTGTGAAGGGCAAGGTAGTCCCAGGACAAGGCTACATTCATTGATTAAGAGATGAATTTTTCTAATTCATAGCAATGTGCCACATCCTTAGTAAGCTTTTCTCACCACATGGAGGGTAGCATCAATAATTCAAATTCACATAACTTTCTCTATTAACTGAGCCAGTCCCATGCAACTTTGCCTTCTTCTCTGGAATATGATCCCTTTAGTACAGAGATTATGCTCTTTCTGTGTGTTCACTCTCTTTGCCCAGAAACTTGGCTTTATACTGCTGGTGAATTATGTTAGGAGAAATGAACAAAAATATTAAAATGAAATTGTTGAAATCCACCTCGAAGGTGACAAGGTTAAAAATCTTTATAGTCATTCTCCATATTCTACACCTTCCTTCAAGAAATGAGAGGGCCCATAAAAATAATATTGCTTTAGAAGGGTGAAATTTGCTTTGTTATGTGGGGCTCTGGTGTGGGGCTGGACCAATTTGCTTCAGTAGTACAAAGATGTTGACTTCCATCCCTATTTCCTCAACTCAGCAATGCCTGGAATTTTGTCTCAATTTGTTGCAGCTAAGGTTTGTACACAGATGAAGACAACACAGGCCTGGAAGATAAATCTCCCAGGGGGAAGGGAGGCTCTGGGTTGGTGAAAAGGGCTGATTGTGCTACAGCCGGTGGCTGCAACTGAAACGTCCTCTTAACAGAGCCCAGAGCGAGGATCCCTGACTGATGCCCCTACCTCCCCCAAACAGATTAGATCATCATTGCCGGGTAATTACACAGAGGAGGTAGTCACATACTGGCACCACAGTGAAGACAGAGCCTCAGGGGTATGTCAGTGCATTGTTGTGGACTTGACAGTGTTTGTGTGCTTTGTAAAGGAGCCTGTTGCCTCTTCCTCCCAAAAGGTACAATTCCTCAGGGACTGGACCTCAATTCTGCTTGGAGGTTCCTCCAATTAATGTGCCTCATTTCACATTAGAAAAAAATTCTTTAAATGCCTGGCATTTGATAGCGTGAGATTTCTATCCACATTGTTAGAAGATTTGTAAAACTGTTTCTACTTTCAGTTGTTACATAAATCTTTTCATTTTTTTATTTGAAAGTTGAAATCAGCCAGGCACGGTGGCTCATGCCTGTAATCCCAGCACTTGGTGAGGCCAAGGTAGGTGGACTTCCCTGAGCTCAAGAGTTCAAGACCAACCTGAGCAAAAGCGAGACCCCATCTCTAAAAAATAGTCAAGTGTTGTGGAGGAAGTCTGTAGTCCCAGCTACTTGGGAGGCTGAGGCAAGATGATCCCTTGAGCCCAGGAGTTTGAGGTTGCTGTGAACTATGACAACACAGCACTCTAATGGGGACAAGGAATTCAGACTCTGTCTAAAAAAAAAGAAAGAAAGAAAAAGAAAGTTCAAATCCAACAGCCAAAATGAAAAAAAAATGGCCTTTCTTTTGATAGCACTGTTAGTAGAAATGTTTTTATTTTATATGTGGAAGCTATCAAATAGAGGCCTAATTACAGTTTTAAACAGGTGGTTCTTAATGGCAAAGCAGTTATTGTACATTTAATAAGAACAGAGCTAACCTAGGTGGGCTTGGATGTTTGATCATCTATTTAAGCATGTAATTGCATTTTTCAATTTAATTAGTAATATAATTGAATGTGTAAATTAATAGATGTGTTTCCCAACGTAAGTAATTGTCATTGGATGGAATCCTCTAGGTTGAGGGTATTATTTCTCAATTGAAAGCAATATAATTTCACGACTTGTTTTCTCTGACAGGGACAAAATATATGTAATGGAAAGTCATGTTGTAATAAATTGAGACGTGAAGTTTAATATAATTATATTTTGATTAATTAGATTAAATTTATTTGAGCAAATATTAATATTACAATAGACTAATTCAAAGAATAAAATCAATGCTACTGTGCTATTGATAATTAACTCTAGTATTTCCTATAAATTAATATAAAAAAGGAATTGTAGGGCAGCGCCTGTGACTCAAAGGCGTAGGGTGCCAGCCCCATATGCCAGAGGTGGCGGGTTCAAACTCAGCCTTGGCCAAAAACTGCAAAAAAAAAAAAAAAAAAAAAAAAGGAATTGTGAAGCATTTGATTAAAGTACTGGTTAGGCCAGGTGAGGTGGCTCAGGCCTGTCATTCTAACACTTTGGGAGGCTCAGGCTGGAGGGATAGCTTGAGGACAGGAGGTAGAGCCCAGCTTGAGCAAGAGCAAGACCTCATTTCAACAAAAAATAAAAAAATTAGCTAGGAGTGGTAGCACACACTTGTAGTCTTAGCTACTTAGGAGGCTGAGCTAAGAGGATCACATGAGCCCAAGAGTGTGAGGTTGCATTGAGCTATGATAATGTCACTATACTCTAGCCCATGAGACACAGAAAGACCCTATCTCAAAAACCAACTAAACAAAAAACCCCCAAACTATTGGTCACATTACAGTTAATATTAAAAAAAAAAAAAATTATGTAAAGAATTTAGTTAAATCCTGAACTCCTTTAAAGGAAATAAAAAAACCCACAAAATTTAGCCTTACTATAAAAAGGCATTTTTTCCTCCTAAGTGATAATTTTAAGTGTAAAATTAAATTATATTTTACATATTTAATAGTCTGTTATTTTTAAACATGTAAATGAGTCTATAGATACTAGGTGTAAGTACAGTATTTATTTTTAATTACCAATATTTCATTGCCTTTGTGCTCAATTTAGTGTACACAAAACTGATACAGTTAGGGCTGTATTCTGGGTTTTGCAAATTCCCTCCTCAGGGCAGTGTCTTTCTGAAGAAGTCATGCTATAAAACTTTCCCTCTTTCTCTAGCTCTCTCTTCTCTCTCCTACCTCACTTTCTCTCTCTTTCATATCTCTCTCCCTCTCTCCCTCTCTCCCTTCTCCTTTGCTGGTTTTGAAGATGTAAGGCACGTAAATCTCATAGCCACAGAATATAGATTCTTCCAGCAACTTAAGGGAGTTTAGAAGCACATCCTTCCTCAGTTCAGCCTCTGAGGACAGAAACCAGTTCTGGCTGCTATCTTAAATGGGTATTTGATAGATTATAAGCAGAGAACCTATCTACGTTGTGTCTAGACCTCTGCCCCATGAAAATTATGAGATGAGAAATATGTTATTTTAAGCCACTCTATTGATGATATGGTTTGGATGCTTGGTACCTCCAAATCTCACATTGAAATTTGATCCCCGGTGTTGAATTTGGGGCCTGCTGGGAGGTGTTTGGGTCAGGAGAGCAAATCCCTTATGAATGGCCAGGTGCCCTCTTTGTGATAAGGTGTCGGATCTGGCTTTATTAGTTCATGAGAGAGCTGGCTGTTTAGAGTCTGGCACCACCTTCTCTCTGTCTTGCTCCCTCTCTTACCATGTGACATGCCTGCTCCCGCCTCACCTTCCATTTTGACTGAAAGTTCCCTGAAGTCCTCACCAGAAGCAGATGCTAGTGCCACATTTCTTGTATAGTCTGCAGAATCATGATCCAAATTAAACTTTTTCTGTAAGTTACTCAGCCCCAGGAATTTCTTTATAGCGGTGCAAAATGGACTAAACCATACTCAGTATGTTGCAATTTGTTCCACAGATATAGATAACCAAACACAGATACAGATAGAGCCACAGCAAGGTTGTTGTCATCAGACTTCCCTACTCAACCATCATAAAATTTACCCACAACTTGTGTAGAATAAGCTCTTTGCTCATCAACTTGATGGCCAAAATGATCTACATTTCTAGAGTCTCTAGCTGCCCTCGCATCACCTTTTACTTGTTAGTCCATTAAATTGTCAGCCCGTGATTAACACAGAGACCACGATTCTGTTCTTACCTTTCTATTGCTTAAGATGATGACACAATAGCGCACATGGATGTTAAAAGGAAGAAAAAACATCTCCAAGATTGAAGTTTTATTCGTTTCCAGATAAATATTGTGCGAGGAGCAGAAGAACTCTCTGATGAAATTGGACTTAATTGCTAGCAAAACATTACATAGAGATTGTTGGCACATGATTTTATAAGTTCTATTCAAATAAAGCAGCTGTTTCAATTAGTGATTAAAATTTTGAAATCAATATAAAATGTTCATTAGCATACAAGATTAGAAGATGATACATACATTTGTTAATGAAAGTACAATGGTCCCAGTTCAAGCTTGATATAACAAAATGAATCTTAAGGATTTCTTAATAAATACTTTCATTACAAATGGAATTTCGTTTAAAATTAACCTCAATATACTTACATATATAGCAAAGTGATCATCCAAAAGTCTTCAATTTTTTGCGGACTATGTAATGTTTCACAGAGTATAACAAATAAGTTCAACCGGAAATAAAGGACTAATTATCTCTCTGTCTACATATGTAAATATGTAAGTGTATAGATGTTTTGTAGTCTGAAAACATGTCCACAAATTCTTTGATACTGCCTTAAATGTGGTGACATGGTCATTTATTAGATTCTCAAATAGTATGCTAGAATTTGGCAGAAGTGGAGAAGTGTGATTTCTCACACCAGATCAAAAAATATAATGCAACTTCTGCCAGTTTTCTCTCTTTCTTGGCTCACTTTTCTTTAGAACTTAACTGCCATCCCATGAAGATGCCTGAGTCACACAGAGAGGCCATTGGTAAGTTTCCAGACCAATAGCCCCAGCTGAAGTCCCAGGTAAAAGGAAACCTTGAGATGACTCCTCAGCCTCCATCTGATTCTGAGTTAGAGTCAACCAGGTGAGCCCAGTCACCCAAGAAGGATGAGAAGTCGCCATCATTGCTGATTTTGGTTGTTGTATGCCAGTATATTTGGGGTGGTTTGCTTTGCAGCTGTGGACAAGCAGAACATTCCTATATCCATTTTCCTAGCCATCACTCTACTTATGTTTTCTATACCTATAACTATAAAGTAAATAGTGTAAAGTATAGTGTCAAATAAATCTGTCATCTCCTTACTATTCTAACCTTGGTGATCCCTGTCCCCTAAATAGGTTTAAACAGTTTAGAGTAAGCCAAAAGAGACATGAAGGCCATATATCTAAATAGGTTTTTTGTACTTTAGAGAGAACTAGACTCAGAAGTGACAGGAGGTAGGAAGAGTCTTCCAAAGGGCTGTCAACAGAAAAGGTAGAGGACCCAGAAGTCAGCCTCCCATCCAGCCAGTAATCCCCAGGGCTTGCCATTCTATCATTGTCACCACCCCTTATCAAATATTTAATTTCATATTATAATTTGCCCATAAAAATATGACATGAAAACAAATAAGAACTTTGATTTAGGTACTCACAGGTTTTTAAAGAACATTCATGAAAACTGTCATATCCGCTTATACTACCACTGTCACAAGAAAATAGGAAAATAACGTCAACATGACAAATAAAACACAAAAACAATTCTCTTAGTTAAAACTTATAGAGTCTTAAAACTTATGGCTAATATGATATGAAAACACCACAGATCTTTTTCAAAGATAGTTTGATATTCACACTGTTTGATAACTTTAAAAAAATAGAAAGATACAAAAAGGAAACTAACAAACATCCATATTTCCACCATTCTTTTTTTCTTAATTTGGCAAAAATAATTGCTTTTTATTTTCAAATACATTACTGTAGAGAAGTGGAAATTTATAGTAATACTAAGAAAAACCCTAATCAAGACACTCATCTAGTAGGTGGCTTCAATCTAGGATAAAACCCTAATCCAGAGACTCAATCAAATAGTAGATTGTCTCAATTTAGAGCTAAATGGGTACTGAAAGTGGTCCTAGAGTTCTCTTTCTTAAAGAAATGCATTTCTCTTAGTTTATTGTTTCCACATTTGCTTCTTTCTTATAAAGGTAGAATGAAATTTTGGCATTTGTTTAATCTCTGGTTGCATTTCTAAAAATGAATTAGTTGATCACTGCAACTGCTTCCCTTGAAAGGTTCCAGGTCTTCCAGAGACCATCAATTTTCCCCATAGTTCTCTTTTAGTATTCATGATTATTTTGCTGGATACCTTGTCAAATAATAATTGGGATCTTAGGTATTGATTGCCTGATTTTTTGTGAGAATACAAACCCTGCATTTTCTCACCTTGTCATCCACATTTGCCTGAATTTAATGCTATAGAAATATATTGATTACTTTCAAGTTATTCTAAACATACCAACTTCCTTTATTCAATCTGATTTTTATGAATAGCACTGCCTTTTCTTTACACCATATTCTTAATGAGGTTATTTGCCACTTCTGATAATTATTCCGTGCTTCAATTCTACTCATAAGCATTGTGGTTAACAATGTAAGCAATACATTTTGCAAAAAGAAAATTAAAGAACATTTAATATTTTATGTAATTTGAGCATTTGAAAGATAAAATAAGGCATCCATAGACACAATAGGTAAATATTTTAGCATTTATAAGGTATACTATACACAGTACAAAGAACACCAAAGAATGTTTATTATTTCTCTGTATACAACTTCACTGCTATCTCTTTGATATTAGAGCTCTGAGTAGAATGCCTGATTAAAATCCACAGATAATCACCAAACTTCATTTTATTCAATACTTGTAATCTCTAGTCCTTCAATCATTTTTGTCATAGTGAGTAGAAAAGCAGGCTAATTTTGGCTTCATATCTTTTTTTTTTTTCTTTTCTTTACCTGTTTTATTGGAAATAAGTAATGAAAGTGCCTTTTGAAGAAATCAGAGTTGTCTCATCTCCAACCCATAAAAATTGAGTCACTTTGATACAGACAGAAAGAAACCTTTGCAGACCTAGAAATTCATATTGACTCGTTTGTGAATTCAATGGTTGTGAATACTAAAAATATCAGAAATTAATTTTATAAGATAATTTGGTTTGGGAAACCAAACAATTTACCTGATTAATGTTTCTGAGAACAGAAAGTCAGTGATGAACTCAACTTTTTTTTTTTTTTTTAACAAAATCAATATCTTTGATGTCCTAAAGACATAATAGAAAATAACTTAACTCATTTACCTTTTTGTCATTTCCTGCACTTCAGTCTATTCTATTTTCCTAAATGTGCATAGATTATTTTGAAGTGATAGAAAAGAGAGCATCTTTAAACCCTTAATCTTATGGAACAAAACAATTAAAAAGGGCTAAAATTATATAGAATACTATACATCAAGGAATGAAATAGTTCCTGCTAACCCTAGTGGTGGGCTAGAGTCAGGGAGTAGAACTGACTTTTGAAGTATGAAGGGGTGACATTTCTTTATCTGCTACAGTAGTTGTATGCAGTTCTTTTCAAATTAAAATGATCAAATGACATTGGATTGGTTCTCTTGAGGGCATGAGTAAATCATCCCTAAAAGTGACTTCCTATTCAAGCCTCTACCAAAAGGGTAAGGAAGATCTTTATCAGAAGTTTTCATGAAATTGCTCCAGCAAAGACATTCAAGGCTATATCTAAACCAAACAGCACAACATCTGGTTTGAGTCTAATTTTTACACATCATGAGAAGGAACAGGAGGGAACTGAGTTTTAGATTCATTCTGTAACCAGACCCCCCCCCTTGAAGAAATTTCCATGACCCCTATGGAATCCTCTCCATTAGCTAACTACTTGCCTTTTGAGTTGTTCCAAGAAATGCTTGGATTCTCTGCAAGATCCAGCTAAGATTTAGAAAGCGCCAGGATAGACTTCCTGACTACAAGATTCACTATCCCACATAACCTGCACCCAATGCATGTAGGTCCTGGTGAGATACACCATAACCTGCCTCAAGGTAGGTGGCCCCTCCTTTAAAAGACCAAGATCTCTGTAACTGGGAGACTTGGATTTGAGGCAGCTTCTCCCATTCACCCCATAAGACATCTGTACTAAAAATTCCATTTTTCCTTGGCAATCCTTATTGTATCAAAAATTGGAATCTTTATGAGATGACCACCTGAACCTAGGTTGAAATCCTCTTGAAGTTTTGACAGTTCTATCTTCCATATTTCCAGGCTCTGTGGGGATCCAAAGGGCAGTGAAAATGGGATACTTACTACTTTTTGTACTAGTTTGTGCTCTGGGAATTTGAGAACTGTCTAAAGCAAAAGGCTATAACCTGAGGTTTCAAGGACAGAGTGGATCTACAAATTTAAATGGGGAAAATATTCCATCTTGACTTCCACTTAATTTTAACAGCAATTTAAATCAAACCACAAGAGTATCAGTTGTACCTATCCTTGGTCACCAAATAATCACAGACAGAATTGTATCAAATTTAAATTGTTGCACATAATTTGAGATATTATTTGTGTTCATCACTACTTTTAAAGCATGGTGGATATTAGCTTTACTATATTTTACTACTTCACACTTTTAAAATATTTTGAAAATATATTGCAACATTAGTTTCCTCTGCACTATAGACTGAATTGTGTCACCCCAAAATTAATATGTTGAAGTCCTGACCCCTAATGTGACTATATTTGGAAATAAGGAATATAAGGGGGTAATTAAGGTTAAATGAAGTCATAAGAGCGGGACCATGATCTGTAAGGATTAGACTCCATATAAGAAGAGACACAGAAGAGTTTTGTCTCTCTTCCCCCATGCTTACATGAGGAAGAGGTTATGTGAGCACACAGTGAGTTGGCAGCAACTATAAACAAGAAGAGCCTTTAGAATGAAACCTGCCTCTCAGCCCTTTGGTCTTGGGCTTCTTATACTCCAAAACTGTGAGAAATAAATATCTGTTGTTTAAGCAATACAGTGTGTGGTATTTTGTTATGGAAGCCCGAGCAGATTAAGACATTTCTTAATCCTTGCATCTTATTTTATGTGTTTAGAAAATACTATTCTTTGAAATGTAGATTGCCAAAAAGCCTGACGGCACTTTATTAAGTTAAGAAACTCTACAACAAGAAGATCATGGTAAATTACTACTCTTATTATATATATATATATATATATATATATGTATCTGGCCTTCTATTCACTAGGGTTTTCTTAGAGACTTGAGGCTATAGACTGAATGTTTATGCCTACCCTGTAACACCCTTCACTATTGCAAATGCATTGGTTGAAACCTACTCTCCAAGGTGACAGACAGTATTAGGAGATGGTGTCTTTGTGAAGTAAATAAATAATGAGATTACATCCCTCGTGATTTGGGTTAGTGCCCTTATATTTTTTTTTAATTAAATCATAGCTGCGTACATTGATATGATCATGGGGCATCATACACTAGCTTTATAGACCATTTGACACATTTTCATCCCAATAGTCAACATAGGGGTTAGTGCCCTTATAAAAGAGACTCCAAAGAGTTCTTTTACCCCTTTCTGCCATGTGAAGACATAGCAAGAAGACTTCCCTCTATGAACCAGAAAGAGGACCCATACCAAACCACCACTCAGACTCCCTAGCCTCTAGAATTGTGAGAAATAAATGTTTGTTGTTTAAGCCACCCAGTATATGGTATTTCATTATAGCAGCCCTAACAGACTAAGGCGTGTGCCTAATTCTAATTGTTCCTAATTAACGGGCAAGGGTAAACTTGCCCTTTCCCCTGGGAAGTTCACTGAAAGATAAACTCACATTTAAGGCAGATTAATAAGAGACAGGATTTATTTACAGTGTATCCAGGGAGAAATCACAGAATGATAACCTGATTTTCCAGAGGAGTTCAGAGATTTTTTTTGGAGTTCAGAGATCTTTATACAGGCCGTTTAGAGGAAATTGGAAAAATTTAGGGAGTATAGGTTGCTAGGGAGGATAAAATGGTTGGGGGAGAAATAAATTGACTTGTAGATTAACCCGAGAGACAGGTATTTATCACCCAAATGATATGGGCCATGTTCACCTACATTCTCAACCCTCATTCCTGAAATATTTGGGGGAAACAGGGGTAAGGGAAATCAATAGTTCCCTTTCATCCTCTGATCAGGCCAGCCCAGTTAACATACATATAGCAAGAGGTCTCCTGCATTGTTTCTTGACCTTGAATGGCCTTCAATTCAAAATATTTTTTTATATCAGGGGCTCAGATTTTGAGGTGAAATTTCCTTAGCTCCTTCACTAATTATTCAGTATGTAGCAAGAAATATTTTAAAGTATGTTTGTTCAGAATACAAATTTTGGGGGAAGTTTAGCAAGACTCAGGACCCTGATAATTATCTCCATCAGGGCTTTCTTTCATTTTGTAACTGGCTCTGTGAACAAATTTCATTAATCCTTATGTTTTTAAGATCCTCCTATCTTTTAGATTCTCAGGCCAGTAGGGTATGATGACTAGAACCTTGAATCTTTTAAATAATTACTTGACTACCCTGAGCTGTTCCCCAGAAATGGCAGGGATGTCAAGGAGCTGTTCCCCAGAAATGACAAGATAAGGAGCTGAGATTCAGAGGGCTCCTAGACAGACTTCCTGACACCAAGACTTACCATCCCCCACAACTTGCCCAAATGCACATGGCCCTCTCTCCTTTAAAAATCCTGTACTCTCCATTAGTCAGGGAGTCGGATTTGAGACTGTTTCTGACTCCCTGTTTTCCGGACAGATGTCTTTTGTATTAAAAAATTACTTACTTCCTTGGCAATTCTTATTGTCTCAATAATTGGCCCATTGTGCAGCAAGCAACGAGACCTAGGCTGAAACTCTCTTGCAGTTTCAATAACACATTCAGTGTCTATTCTGAGCCAAGTTGTGCTGGGATACAGAGATGAACAATAAAGAGCCTAAACTCATGGAGCTAGAGGAAACTCAAGGAAATTTCACTCTGCAATGAAATGTAGATTTGTGAGAAATAATTTCAGCTTGCAATGAAATGTAGGTTTGCAAAAATAGCTGGGCGCTGTGGCAGGCACCTGTAGTCCCAGCTACTCGGGAGGCTGAGGCAAGAGAATCACCCAAGAGCTGGAAGTTGCTGTGAGCTGTGGCAGACACCACAGCACTCTACTGAGGGGGATAAAGTGAGACTCTGTCTCAAAAAAAAAAAAAAAAAAAAAAAAAAAAAGAAAAAAGAAAAGAAAAAGAAAGAAAGAAAAGAAAGAAAAGAAAAGAAATGTAGGTTTGTGAGAAATAATTACAAAACAGAATGATAAACATGTTATCACCTTTTTCAACCTTAATTCATATGCTCCTACACATGCAGTTACCTATTGCTTCTCTAATTTCCACTCTGAATTCTCCTATGCTCATAGGAAAGGTCGATCCCTTCTCTAGATTCTGCCCATCAAGATATTACTCATAATTCAGCTTCCAATTTGTATGCAATAAGGGAAAATACCTGAGCATCGTTTATGCATATAAAAAAATCCTTAGCAGCTGATAATTCTCCTCAAATGTTTTCTCCTCTTCTATGGAGTTCTCTAAAATTTCTAGCAAGTGATATTCCTAAGCAGTCAGATCACAGAGTATTTTTCATATTATATACAATAACAAATACATTCTTCCCTATAAAACTGCCCCCATTGGCAGAGATTTTTAGTTTTATCTCTTTTTGATGATTGGTTTCTTGAATGCCAGATATATGATTTATCTTTATTTATTTTTTTTTTTAGTACTAAGAATAACGCTTGAAGTGTCACTTAGTAAGAATTTGTTTAATGAGAAAATAACTCAATATTGCCAGAAAAAAACAGTAAGCCCTACTACTGCAAGAAATAATTGACAAAGTACTCATTTCTGAGCACAGCTGTTCTATACATCAATTTCAAAATGTGGCTAAAATCAGTTTCCACTTGACTGATAATTCCTTTGAGTTTAATTAGAATAAGAACTTCTTAACTAGTCTTGTTATAGTCATATATCATGTTCCCACAAAGCAAAATGTGTGATTAATATCAAGTTTTTCGTCCATATACTTTCAAAAGTGGTGTTTCATATATTTCTGATTACTTACAAAGAGCAAATTACACATAGAGGCATTTTTTAAAAAATAACAGGAGATTCTATCATTTTTTAAAACACAAATTGAAAGTTAATTTCAGCACTTTACCACTCACTTAAAAAGAGAAAAGTTAATCTTTGGAGAGATATTAGCTGCAGTAGATCTGAGGAGGAGTATCAATTAGTATAGGCTAGATCATGCTACAGTATCAAACAATCCCATATCTCAGTGGAATAGCACAATAGTTTATTTCTTGTTGCTACAACCCTATCCTAGGTGGAGATTGTACTAAGGGATCCTTGATAAAGGAGGCTTCATTTCTATATTTGTTTCTATAATAATTCTAAATGCGTTTATATAATTTCTACAATAATTATATAAATGATGGTAGGAGAAGGGAAGACAAAAAAAAAAAAAAAAAATCCCTCACTGATTCTTAAAGTTCCACTTAAAAATAACATGTAACACTTCTCTTCACATGCCATTGGCTGAATAAGTTATATGTTCACATATAATTGGTGTAGATGTACAAAAGTACCATGTGCCTAAAAAGGGGGGGGGGGAGAACATTTATAAAAAATCTCTACAAATCCAGCTGCTTTTTGGAGATTTTCTTAACCTTTTATTATTATGTGTTACCTTGCTGATTAAACCTAGAGAACAGATTAGGGTTTTATTGAGACTATATAACACTTATTCTATGATAGAAATTAATCATAGAGGCACCATATCAGACTTTTATTCTGTATAAAATTTAAAGTGCATGCTGTTAAATTTTATTTGTGTCTGGAAATCTATCCCAGATAAACAATAAGGACAACTTTAAGAAAAGTAATGTATGCTGGGTGCAGTGGCTCACAGCTGTAACTTTAGCACTTTGGGAGGCTGAGATGGGTGGATTGCTTGAGCTCAGGAATTCGAGACCAGCCTGAGCAAGAGTGAGACTCCATCTCTACTAAAACAGAAAAACTAGCTGGCTTTGTGGCAGGTGCCTATAATCCCAGCTACTTGGGAGGCTGAGGCCAGAGGATCACTTGAGCCCAAGAGCTTGAGGTTGCTGTGAGCTATGACGTCACAGCACTCCACCAGGGCAACAGAGAGAAACTATGCCTCGAAGAACAAAAATGAAAAAAGTAATGTGCAGCATTACTAAGCATTAACTTACTAAAGGATACTTAAAAATCAAAAGGCTTCATTATGCTTCCGAAGGCAACTTGATGAAATATTAGATGACTTTGCACTACTTGGGCATAAAAATTCTCTTTTGTGTCTCCTCATGGTAGAGACTTGGTTGTCTCTACTCCTGAACCATTTGTGCTTTTCTCCTCACTGACAAAACCATAATTTTATATAGATGTGTATGTAGAGGAAGGTTTTAAACTCTTCCGTCCATCCAGGCTTAGTCATCTAATTAACAGGCTACAAGCAGAAGTGTTGTGTGGTATTGCTGAAAAGCTCTGTTAATCAGGAGAGGCCCCTTTTATCTTCCTTTCTGCTACCTAGGAAGAGTGTTGGATTGTTAGGTTTCTGGATAGTTATCTGATCCTTCAGAAAGTGAACAGAGACTTTCTTGCTGCAAGATCTGGAGTCAGTCAACTGTGGTAGCCCATGCCTGTAATCCGAGCACTCTGGGAGGCCTGAGTTTAGGAGTTTGAGACCAGCCTGAGAAAGAGCAAGGCCCTGTCTCTACTGAAAACAAAAAAACTAGACAGGAATACTGACATCCTCTTGTAGTCCCAGCTACTCAGGAGACTCAGGCAAGGGGATCATTTGAACCCAGGAGTTTGATGTTGCTATGAGCTATGACACTAGAGCACTCTATTGAGGGTAACAAAGTGAGACTTTGTCTCAAAAAAAAAAAAAACAATTAAAAAAAAAAAAAGAAATGGAATTAAGTGTTATACAACAAGCTGCCAGGATTCTAGACAAAAGAGCCACAGTAAAAACTTCTAAAAAATCTCTTTAGAATTGTTAGAAGAAAAAAAAAAGCCTTTTGAGTGAATTTATGACTCAACATAGGGATTTGAGCCCATGTCCGTCTCCAAATGATAAACCAAGGACTTAAATAAACTAACCACCCTTTTGCCTTGACAAATTTTGAGGGTTTTTTGCCACTTAAGTACTGCCCTTACCTTTGAACTTGGAGACAGTCTTCACAGAAGTATAGACAAGTAAATCTCTAATCCTTGACATGAATAAGTTATTCTTTGAGAGTTAATTTAAAGAAGTCTGACTGTTTTGTGTTGGATCAAAATTCTCCCTCACCCAACACTCAATGTGAAAGGAGGGGCCTTGCAAAAGCTGCAAAAATAACAGGAAAATATCTAATCCTACAATTTTATAGTCACAGTGAAAGATAAAGCCTATCAGTTCTCTTGTTAGCAGGCACACTAACCTGTAGGAATTTTGTTTTGCACAGTTTCTCAAAAGGGCTAAACAGAGAGGAGATATAAATCTTTCTCTTTCAAAATATTTTTTCAAGAATCTGTATTTTACAGAGTTTCTGAGTAAACAGCAAGGAACGAGCTTCAGGCTTCAGTCCTTATTTCCCTATCTCCTGTAATAATCTCATCTCCAAAGAAAGGCAAAGGAGCCAGCACCTGGACTTTGACATCGGGCCCAGTTTGTATTCCTCATTCACCTGCTGCTAAGAAGAAAGGATCAGAGGCAGCAGTTTCTTCACTATACCCCACCATTTTAAAATGCCCTTTAAAATCCCCTAGCTCTTTGGCTTTAGGTACTGGCTTTTCCCAACATGTATCTAGTCTCTTTTCTCCCTCTCTTTCCCCATTCCCTTTCATTCTCTCACTCCCTCTCTCCATCTAAGACGATAAAATAAATTCTATACTTTTATGTCCTAATCTCTGTCTGGAGAAATCTTTCTCAAACCCACATAAGCTAGCTCTGCAGCTCACATCCTAACGCAGTGTATTAGTATCTTTATGTATTTTTCATGGTGCTTTTTTTTGGTGGGGGGTTTGTTGTTTTATCACAGGAAAGCTCTAGGAAACTAAGTAAGTACAGTATTATAAATAAAGTGGATGACTCTATGCAAAAAAGAATGATCAGTAATCCTCTGGACTATGGTAGATATATTTCTTATGCTGTACTTCATGCAGAGTTGATAATTGTTTTGAATAAGTACTTCCTTATGTGCTCAGATTAAATTCTAAATGCTTTTACACTTATTCATTGCTTTTGGGTTTGATTCACGATGCATACCACAAAAAAAGATGTTCTTACTTGTAGCTTTAGAGTACATGGCCTTAACAATTCTAGAACTTTGGATATAATTAAATTCACTAGACTGTATTATATAAAGGAAAACATGTTAAAATTGGAGACACAGAATTCTTAGATTGCATTCAAATTATGAAAGTAGATTCAATTTATCTGTTCATTATAATGACTTGATTTTGAGTTATTTATACTCACAGATATCTAAAGCATTGCTTTAAGATCTGACTGTAGTTTAATATATGTATATTTCATATACATTTTTCACAGTTAATGTGAAGAAATTATTTCAAGGCCATTCAGGCAAACTCTGATCACAAAGCAGCCATTTAATCAGAAGGAAGCAAGGAATTGAAAAGATAAAACTCTAGAATTATTTACTGAAGTGTTCTCAGCCATACTAGCATTCCATATCTACAAAGAAATTAACACAAAATACCTACAATCCTTTTATTCTTTTGGTATGTATAATGTTGCCTTATAGCTCAATAGCATTAATTCATGTTTTATTGTTCACTAGTGCAAAATGTAAAAGCAAGATTGCAAATACTCTAGTTAAGTACTAAATTTCTATTCAATAAAGCAAATGCAGTGAGACAAAATGGCTTCTTCTTTAACAATTTTTCTCACAGAATAACCATTGAAAGAATCAAATATCTTATAATAGATGCAATCTTTATAATCTCCCAAAAGTATTGTCTTAAATGCAATTCACTTTTGAAAAATAAACTATATTCATTTTAATCTTAGCAAGATCTGCACAAGCACTTTAATGGTTTCTGACGACTTCAACATAGGGAATTCCTGTTAACAAAATTGCCAAATTTTTGTGTCTTGATATGTTTTTGCGTCTAAAAAGATGATACTGATGCTGTCAAGCATTAAATAAGCAAAGGTGTAAAGTATACTAATGGTTTAGCAGTAAAGGTAAACATAAGCTTGCATTTTATTAGGGGAGATCTGCATTAATTATTTTTTTCTCTGCCGGATTAACTTTAACCTTGGTAACATTATTTTTAATTATACTTCACTTTAGATAGTGATTCTAGAGTTTACAACAGTTAAGCAATATAAAGTAGGCTATCATTTCAAACTCTTACTTCTCTATCCAGAAGTCAAACGTCCTTTCTGTGAGACCTTATGAAGTAGGTGAAATATATTTACATATGGTTGATCTTAATTATCTATAAATTCCTTATTTGCAAATTTGCCTACTTGCTAAAATTTGTTAAGTCCAAAATCAGTACCTATGGCACTTTCATGGTGTTCAACGACATGGACAGAGTGGTGAAAAGTTCTAGTCACTGGTTGTGCTCGTTCCCAAACAAAGTAGCATATACTAGAATGAGGTTAGAGTACAAATGGTAGTTGGCAGTGCAAGGTAGCACAAGAAATTTCAGCTCTGGAGAGAAGGGAACACTTTTACACTGCTGGTGGGACTGCAAACTAGTACAACTTTTTTGGAAGGAAGTATGGAGAAACCTCAAAGCACTCAAGCTAGACCTTCCATTTGATCCCGCAATCCCATTACTGGGCATCTACCCAGAAGGAAAAAAAATCCTTTTATCATAAGGACACTTACACTAGACTGTTTATTGCAGCTCAATTTATAATTGCCAAAATGTGGAAACAGCCTAAATGCCCACCAACTCAGGAATGGATTAACAAGCTGTGGTATATGTATACCATGGAATACTATTCAGCCATTAAAAAAATGGAGACTTTACATCCTTCGTATTAACTTCGAGGGAAGTGGAAGACATAATTCTTAGTAAAGCATCACAAGAAAGGAGAAGCAATAATCCTAAGTACTCAATTTTGATATGAGGACAATTAATGTCAGATAAGGTCACAATTGGGGTGGGGGAAGGGGAGAGCAGAGAGAGAAAGAAGTAGGTAGGGAGGTGGGGCCTTAGTGTGTGTCACACCTTTTGGGGTCAAGAGGGACTTTACCGAACAAATGCAATCAGTGTAACCTGGTTTATTGTACCCTCAATGAATCCCCAACAAGGAAAAAAAAAATTTCACATTTTAAAAATTAAAAAAAAAGAAAACAGTAAACATGTATGTAATTTCATTCCCCAAAACAATAAAGCTGTTACAAAAATTTAAAAAAAAAAGAAATTTCAGCTGTGGGGCCTTTGGACAGGGTTCAAATCACTTTTCTCTTTTTAGTAGGGTGGCCTTAGGACCACTGAACACTTCTGAACATTGTTGGCTTTTTGTAAAATTTAAAAAATAGAATTTACCAGGACAGGTTGTTTATAGGAATTATGATTATAATCTATGTAATTATATATGTTTCTCACAGGAACAATGGTTCAGTCCTCACTAATTGAGTGTGTTTGACAATTTTATAGAATATAGCTACTACAAATAATGAAAATCTACCATACAAGTGAATATTTATTGAATTTTCATGCATATGAACCGAGAACCTTATAAATATATTTGAATAAGAGTATGAATAAAATAAATTAAACATTTTGAACGAATGAAAACTATTGTGTAATTATATAAAAAGTTTCCTTAAGTACGAATTTCTCAAATACTTTTGAGTGTAAAAGATATAAACACTTACTCATGTTCCATGTATTGTTCAGAATCCCTTAATTGTGATGGTAATGACATAAACGTTGGGGATTCCACCAAAATGACCCTGAAATAAATGAAAAATAAGCATTTTTAATCTACTGCAACAAAATTCAGGTGACCACAAAAATTCTTCTTTTATTTTTTTCCCCAATCTATCATAAGATATAATTAGAATTAGAATAAACTACAATTTTACAAGTTCATGTGCTCTCATTTTACAAATCAAAACACATATTGAATGGAAAGGTCTAAAATGGAAATATGTGAAACACAGTACCCTTTTTATATGGAATAGTAGCACTGAATTCTCACAGTAAGGAAATTTAAACATAAATGACTGCTCAAATTATATTCCAGAAACAAAGAGGAAATCACACACTAGTCTTAATGCACAGTTGGAGCTGTACACATTTCAAAATTTCTAATCATATTTCCAGGAAAGAAAAATGTTTCTTTCAGGGGTGGAAATGAGATGTAAATAGCTAATTAATCAGTACATTAATAATTATGCCATCTTTTGGAATCATGCAGCAATATGGTTCCTCCTGTATGATAGTGCTCATTCATTCAAAAAATAATATACTCTTTCGTGCCTTTAGGTGTAGGATGTGAAGTTCTGGGAAACACATAAATATGCTGTCCTCTCTTAGACTGCACACATTATAGGGGGAGGATAGTATACAAACGACACTCTAGCAGAGGGCGAAAGATGTCATGAAAAGTCATATCAGGAATACTTAATTCTACCTTGAGAATCTGTATGATATTGTTAAGGACAGATTATTCAAACTCAATTTCTGAAAATAAACCTTTTGAATTATGTAATAGTTTTTGAAGTCCTATGAGTTTTATAATAAAAACTAGACCAGTAATAAAATTAATCAAATGTTTTGTTCTTGATAAAGCACACACACAATCATACACACATACACCTGCTAAACTAAAATGCGACACTATCATATATCCTAAAAAATGCGACACTATCATATATCCTAATTTTGATTGTCAACACCAGATTCTGTCCTTTTGTTTTAAATAGATATTCCTGATGCTTTCATATAAAAGTAGTAAGAAATTACATAAATATTAAATACTAAGGTTTTTAGAGCAGACAACATTGAAGGGTGGTGCAGCGATACCCAGAGAGGAGATAGGAAAAGGAATGGATCAGTCCAGGTTTATTGAAAGGCAAAGCAACTTGCCTGGGTAGAGCAAAGATAGTGTCTGTGCCCCAGAGCAGTTAGAGATCCCTTTTATATGGGGCCATAGAGGGTGGGCAAATAACACAGCTTGCCCAAAGGCTTTGATGGGTTAGGGTCCTCCCCTCTTCTTAGTTTCCAATGTCCATTTCATCTTGTTATTGGAGTGAGAAGAGTAACAGAGAAACTGAGACAGCCCAGGTTAAAGGAACATGCTGCCTCCAGCAGCCCCAGTAGCAGAAGGCAGGAGTGTCGGTGCTTTGAACTACATCAAGGCATTCTATCAGAGTCACAATTACCAGGGAGTCTTGTCTTGTGACCAGTTCTATGTAGAAGTCTCACAACATACAGTGGATTAAGTTTTTTTTTTTTTTTTTTTTTAATACAGAGTCTCTCTATGTTGCCCTTGGTAGAGTGCTGTGGCATCAAAGCTCACAGCAACCTCCAGCTCTTGGGCTTAAGCAATTCTCTTGCCTCAGCCTCCCAAGTAGCTGGGACACAAATGAAAAAAAAGGAACACAGGTTTCACTTCTTTGCACATAAAGAAGATAAAATTGGACATATATAATCCCCTTAGCCTTTACTTTTCAGTAGCAACCAGCTCAGGACTCCCTCTGCTGCACCAGAGGCTTTCCTCTCCTCTTTTCTTCTCTTACTCAGTAAAGGAATTTTCCTACTTGACCTTAATAAAGGGCATCACTGCTTCACTTGCCATCTCTTTGTGAGATAAGAACCGGTTTCAGTAATTCAGGTAACATACAGGGTGTCCATAAAGTTTGTGTGCAAGTTACTATGTGAAATTATTTTAAATTGCACGTGAACATTATGTCCAGCCTGTACATCCCTTGTTTACCTCCCAATTGTAAGTGAGACCATGGTTTTTGTTTTTTTTTTCCATTCTGGAGATACTTCACTTAGGATAATGGTCTCCAGTTCCAACCAAGTTGGGGCAAAAACGTTATTCATTCTTTTTAATGGCTGAGTAGTACTCCCAAGTTTGATACACACACACACACACACACACACACACACACATAATCACATTATCTTTATCCACTCATCAGTTGATGGGCACATAGGTTGATTCCATATCTTTGCAATTGTGAACCATGCTGTGATAAATATCATCTGGGTGCAGGTTTCTTTTTAACAAAAGTATTTATTTTCCTTTTAGTAGCTACCTACTAGTGAAATTTCTGGATCAAAAGGTAGAAAAGGTGGTGTACCTCCAATCCTGCTCAGCAGGTTGCCCCATTTCCCTCTCCTTCACTTTGGGAGCTTCCTGTTGTCTTTATGCTGCTTTCCAATGCTCTCTCTTCAATGAACTATGTAAAGGTGAATATCTACTCACCAAGTTCTATCCTCTCTATGGAGAGCAGCATGTATAGACTGATTCTAGTCTGCTCTTTTGGCCCCTCTTAATGTTACTTTATATTTCTATAAATCCAGGGTGATCATTGGGGTGATTCATTTTGGTCATAATTTGTTCTACCTAAAAAATAGCTACAATGATAATATATTTTGACACATAATAGATATTAGATTTTTCATACATTATAAATGTACCATTTTGAGATAAATAGTATTCTACCCATACATGAGTCTGTTTGAAAAGTCCCTACTTAAATACAACAAATGAGCATGTTTTCTTAAAATATAAACAAATATTAATTATAAAAATAAAATAAACATGCCTATTAAAAAGAAAATAAAATCCCTATTTGATGACTGTTATTTCTAAATCAGTGGTTCTCATATTTCAATACCCATAATAATCACCCAAGGTGCTTGTTCAAAATGCAGATTCCCACATTTCTACCTGCATGAATTCTAACCAGGTCTAGAATGAGTTCTAGGAATGCTTATTTAAAACATCTTTTCCAGATGCTTTCGATATAGCTCATCTATTGATTAGACTTTGAGCCATGCTCACCTCCAACAACAGTGTTCTTTCTAATAAAATGTAAAAATAAATCCTCCAAGATGTTTTTAAATGCAGATTCTGACTCAACTGGATTGGAGTGGGCCTGGGATTGTTTTCCTAACAAGCTCCCTGGTGATGTCAATGTTACTGATTCTTGAATCACACTTTGGGAAGCAAAAGCCTAATCTACAAAATAAAATATTTTTCAAGTAATAAAATGAAACTATCAGGAAAGAAAGTCAGGGAGTGACAGAGTTAAGTAGGACCACCATAAATTTATCTCTCTGTACTGTATAAGCAACAAAATCACTTGCAAAAACTGCAAAAATTAACTTTTTCAGAACTCTGGTAATATAAGAGGGTAGTTTTTATTCAAGAAAAACTGCCAAACTTTGGTAAGATCAGTAGAATTTTTTCTATTGTAACTTGTTTCTTGTAAATTCCATCCTCCTCTTGATAGCTCTGCAGTAGCCGTGCAAAGCAGCAGCCTTGCAACCTCAAAAGGAGACAGACCAAGCTTGGATTTCTTTTAAAAAGTCCTGAGTATTATTTAAAAAGTCCTGAGTAATAATACTCAGTCCTGAGTATTATTGTTATTTAACCTGTCTTGAAACTCCCTGAGAAGCCTTAATTTGCAAGGTGTTGTCTTTATTTGACCTCTCTTAAGGGAAAACACCTACCACCTCAGCATGTTCATTGAAAATAATCAGTAGCTACTGTGGGTGAGGTTGCTATAGCAGCTGGGTCAAACAAGAATCTGAAAAACACATAAAGAGAACATTTGGGGAACAAGATGCCCATGTGTGGGATTAAACTAACTTGCCAGATTTTCACAGTATATCAGAGATCTTTAACCCTGTATATGGGGTACAATGATGTGTCACCAAATATTAATTAAAGAGACAGAAATGATATAAAAGAACCAATTATAAATTCTAGACTTGCAAAATGCCATACCTCATTTAAAAACAAAATTACTAGAGGGCTCAACAGAAGGTTTCAGCTGGCAAAAAAAAAAAAAAAAAAAAGAACCAGTGCATTTAAAAATGTCAATTAATGCTATTCAGTTTGAGGAACAGAAGGAAAAAAGAATGAAGAAAACTTAAGAGAACTTCACATGCCTGTGGGACACAGTTAAGATTACAAATATAGGCTGGGTATCATGGCTCACACCTGTAAACCTAGCACTCTGGGAGGCCAGGGGTGAGGATCCCTTGAGCTCAGGAGTTCAAGACCAACCTGAGCAAGAGTGAGATCCCTCTCTACTAAAAATAGAAAAAAAAAAAAAAAAGTAGCTAAGCATCTTGGCAGATACCTGTAGTCCCTGCTGCTCAGAAGGCTAAGGCAGGAAGATCACTTGAACCCCAGAGTTTGAGGTTGTTATCAGCTAAACTGATGCCATGGAACTATAGCCTAGGGCAACAGAGTGCAACTCTGTCTCAAATAAAATAGAACAAAAGTTTACCAACGTTAGGCCTAGTGTAAATCTCTAAAAGACAAGATAGTGAGGAAGAGGTAAAAAAGATCATTTGAAAAATAAAAAATAAGTCTAAAATGTTATGGAAAGCATTAATTTCAACATCCAAGTTGCACAAAGAACTATTTTCAGAATAACCTCAAGGCACTCTGCACAGAAGCAGAGTGTATATTCATACTGTTGAAAGGCCAAGATAAAGACAGTCTTGTAAGTAGTAAGACAAAATTGGTTTTAATACCTACAATGGATCCTTAAAAAGATTAATCGCTGATTTGTTATCTAAAATGCTAGAGGAGAGGAGGTAATAGAATTTCATATTTAGTGTGCTTCAAAAAAAAAAAGGCTATTAATGAAAAATAAAGTACACAGCAAAGCTGTCCTTCAAAAATGAAGGAAAAATCTAAGGTATCCCAAAATAAACAAAAACTGAAAGAATCATTGTGAGCTGAACTCCTGTACAAGAAATACTAAAGGAAATTCTTCAGCTGAAAGAAACAGAGTCTAGAAGTTAATTTCAAAGCACACGAGGTAATAAGAAACACCAACAAAGTTAATTACAGCAATAAATATATAAAACAATCTATGAATGTATTTTGCTTGCAATTCTTTCTATTCTCCTTTTTTCATATAAAAGAAACAGGGTAAGATAAAGATGTAATTCATATAACAATAATAACACTAAAGAGGGGCTGGAAAAAGGAGTTATACTGCAGAAAATTTACAACAATAGCACTAAAGAGGGGCTAGAAAAAGGAGTTGTATTGCAGAAAATTTGTGGTTATATTCAAATTAAGTGCTTATTAATATGAGCTAGATTGTTTTAAATTGGAATGCTACTCGCAATCTTTAGGGTAACTGCCAAGAACATAACTAGAAAAAATATGAGGTAAAAAGAAATTAAAATTGCATGCTAAAATAATTAAAATTGCATACTAAAATAATTAATTTGAAAAGACAGGCAATAATGGAGAAATAGATGAACAAAGATAAAAGACATATATAAAACAAATATAAAATTACAGAGATAAATTCTACTATATCAGAGATTACGCTACTTGTAAATTGGATTAAACATGCCAATTCAAACACAGATATTGACAAAATGGATAAAAGTTACAAATAATACAGAACTCTACCCATGGCAAGAGAGTGAGACTGTCTTAAAAGAAGAGAGAGAAAGACAAATATTGGATTCAAAGACAAATAGACTGGGAGTAAAAATATTTAAAAGGGGACACCGTAAAAACAGAGCAAAAAGAGACGTGGACTGGTTATGCTAATCACAGACAAAATAGAATTTAAGGCAAACATTGTTATAGCATGACACCATGAGAGCTCTTTGAACTCACACCCCAGAAAAATGAGTAAAACTATAAAAAATAACTTTTAAACTATCTAAAATGGTTTTAAGGGATATAGAAAATGAATAACAATACATTCAACAAAACCTACTAAAATTTAGTAAGCAAACCTGTAGACTGGTACTTGAACCAAGAACAACACTAACTTCCTCTTCCTTCCCAGTTCAGCAAGAAAGAAACTTTCCTTCAGATTGCTACTCCTCAGAGTATGTTACTGAGGCTAGGTTCGAGCATCCGCAGTTGAGGGGAGCTGAGCGATTCCCTTCTCCTATCCAGCACCCACTCAGGGACAGAGGCTGTAACATAGGTGTGGCTCTTCTGAGAATACTGGGACCTCAGTTACCTCTTCCTCAGCTTATGAAGTGGTCACTTCATCCTAGGAGAAGCAAGCCAGAGTTCCAAGGCTATGGCCACCTCTGACCTAGCGCTCAGCTTCTAAAGTGGAGGATTTACTTCAAAGAAAAGTGCACCAGAGCCACGGGTAAGATATTTTCCCCGGGGAGAGAAAAAGGCTTTAAAACAGCTTCTGATTTTTTTCCAAAAAGAACTGATTTTATTTCCAGCAAATGTTCAAGTCAAAGCATGCTCAAAAATAATGCAGGTTATGGTGAAATATTCAAGATATAAGCTAACCTTGGTGTAGGTCTGCTAGTTTGTTATAGAAAACAGAGAAAAGAGTCTGCAAAAAGGCATTCTTCTGAAGTCACTACAAATTTCAAACACTGATTTAAAGAACTGTTTTATCATAGGAATCTGAATCCCCACCTCAGGACATTGGAATTAACTGATGAGTGTGGTCAGGAAAAGATAATCGAATGGAGGCCTGTCAAAACCAGCATGGTGGCTCAACATCTGCCAGCCTAACATTCCGGGAGGCCAAGGCAGGTGGATTGCTCAAGCTCAGGGTAGTATGAGCAAGAGCAAGATAATCTGAAACCAGATATTTTTCAAATAGAGATGAAAAATAGAAAACAGGCCAGGTGTTTTAGTGAGAGCCTATAGTTCCAGTGATTTAGGAGCTGAGGTAAGAGGATCACTTGAACATGAGAGTTTGAGGTTGCTGTAAGGTACAATGCCACGGCACTCTAATCTAGGGCAACAGAGTAAGATTGTTAACAAAAATTATATTTTTTTAAATGTCATCCAGGTTAAATGAGGGCATACTTAAGGTTGAATCATTGGACAAGCAAAATCAGAGCCTTTACACTGTGTGTGTAGGTTTGGGGAAGGGGGAGATAGGTATCACTAAAATAATCGAATCAGTCAGTAAATCTTTAGAAGAGCAAATAATATTAACAAGACTGGGGAAGAGAGTAACTAGAAATTATCAAATACAAAAATAATAAGCATATTGATAACTTCTAGTTTCAGTATAAGTATGTTAAGGGTCTGATTTCTAAAACTGGAAAAAAATAGAGCTCCTAATTTACTCAATACGCAAGATATTTTCCTATGTATTGATTAAACTTACCCTTAACATGTAAATTTCTAAACAATTATTTTTCTCTTGTGTCCCTAAATAGTACTTACTTTCATTTTATTTTCATTTTAAATATTTGTTTTTGTTGTTATTAAATCTCAGATGAACAAATGTGTATTTAATGTGTAGTGTTAATTAATCATAATGCCCTAGGTAGAAATGTTTTTTGGCTTGAATCAGTATTTCTTTTTTGAATGATAACAGATGGAATAAAATTAGAAGTAAAAAGTCTATTAATTAAATTTTTTCAATAATGGAAAGAACATGGAATCTCAAGAAATAGCTCATGTATACAGGAGCCTGAGGCAAGAAGGATGTCTTGAGCCTAGGAGTTTGTGGTTGCTGTGAACTATGACACCATGGCACTCTAGCCTGGGGCAACAGAGTGCAAGTCTGTCTCAAAAAAAAAAAAATAAATAAATAAATAAATAAAAGAAATAAAAGAAAAAAAGAAAAAGAAAAGAAATAGCACATAAAGTAATAAACAAAATTTATAAAGTTGGTTTGATCATTTCAAGAAAATTTACCTCCATTATCTCATAATGATTCTAAGTTTATAAAAATATACACATGTAATTTCTGCTCAGAATAGTGTATGTTGAAGAGATGGAGAAAATTACATATTTCTTTTAAGAGTGGAGAGAACTAATTGCAATACATTTATACCAAAACAATAACTTACCTAAAGTTTCCATCAGTTTCAAAGTGGTTTTTCACATTCACAGTGAATTCTTTCCATTGATAACATGGAGATGTACATTTTATAATTTCCTAAGGAAAAAAATAAATCATATTATACGATAATAGAAAATAGATATTATAAATTATAAAATAAAAAATCTATAAACCATCCTGTTAAATATTACCCTGACTATATAACTCCCCTTTTCCTACAAACATTGCACTGCTAAAATCTGGGTGAGAAAGAATAAAAATACATATTCTGCATCACAGATCAATAGTACTATGCTAATAACTAAACTATTCATCAAAATAGTTTCTCCCAAATTGAATTTCTTAAAATTAGTTTTTTTTAATGACTGAACATGATTCTCATTTGCAAATTATTCAGTCTCATATGGCTAATGCACATAACATAAGAGAGAGGTGTGTGGGCTCATGAATATTTGCATGTGGGAGTGTTGGTGAGTGCGGCATGACTATCTTTATAATGCCTGTGCTTACAATTGTTATTATAATAACAACACAAGTATAAAATGAAAATTTCAAATCGTCCAAAAGACATCAATAGGGAAAAAGTTCCGAGGAATTTTAGTTTTAGACTGATCATCTTCTTGCCTTATTTTATTTCTCCATTATTATCTAATCTATTTCCTGGTAACTTAAGACCATGAGTGAGCAGAGAGAGTTGCATGAGCTTCACGTATCAGATTTTCTGTCCCAGGACTACCTTATTCAGAGAATTCTTATTTCAGAGAATTTGTGTGACAGAGCTAGAAAGTTTAAGTATTCATTATTCCGGAGGAAATCAGAAGACCACAACATACATCTCAGTGACAAATGCCCACTTCCTGTCTGGGCATCATTGTCTAATAAGCCAGACTGTCCATGTGAATATCTTGAGGTTTCCTCACTCGACTGGCCCGATTCAACCCTTCTACAGTCATTCTCTATTTCCCACTCTTACTCTGCATACCTAAAATTATTTATAGTAACCTGGCAATATAATGAATTTACTTCTTTACTATACATTCATGGTAGAAAACAAAATCTAGGCAAGATAATTGCCATAAAAATCAGTTATAACAATGTCACAACCATTTTACAGGGAATTAAAAATCCCTCTTTCCCATCCTTTGAGATACAAAGACTTAGAATTTTGTCTGGAACACCATCACCTCTAAATAGATGCCAGAATTAGCACTATCCTTATAATGAATTTGCTCCACACTACACTCAAGATAAATGGATGAATTTTCGTATCAGAGTAAAGTCTTTTTTACTGTATACTTTACTTACTATACTTACTTTACTATACTGTGTATTGTATACTTCTATTTTGTCCAAACAAACAAACAAAAAAGTCCACAGACACAGGCCTAGGACTGCTTTAACTTAAATCCCAAGTCTCTCAGAAGGATAATACTCAGAAACAAGAGGCGCACAGAGATAAAATGTGGAACAACAGCCACACCATGGAGACATTCCCAGTATCAGATGGGTAAAAACCACAGACAAGATAGGTGAAATTTACTTACAATGGCTTTGAAATCAACAACTTCACCCTTCAGGGCAAAAGTCATAGCAGTTCCTCCGAATGCATTCTTAGTTTTTGAAATTAATATCAGGGAAGCCTCAGCAGGGTGAAGAAAACAACTGGTGAATTTCAGACTGAGATTAACTTGGCTTCTGTTTAATAAAAGAGGAAACATTGTATCAAAAAAGAGAGAGAGAGAGAGAGAGAGAGAGAGAGAGATAACTAATAAGCCTGTTTTCTGTGTAGAGCCTATGCCTAGTACCTAAACCCTGACATGTACTCACTTCTACAATAAAATGAAAGATGGCGGAAGTTCTAAGAAGTGTCAGATCTAGTTTTTGTCATCAATTAAGACATCTTAATACATAATAAATCTAAAATTAACTTCCAAATATATAATCTCTCAAATAAAGGATTTTCTAACAATGAGCTATAGGAAATCTGTTTCATAGGACATTCTGTGCTACCATTTAGGCAAATAATTAGTCATGCCACTGGTGTTTGGTTACATGGAGAAAAAAATATATTAAAAAGAATTTAAAAAATGCATAAAGCCATTATTTAAAATACCATTCAAAACTCAAAACCAAGGCCAGACAAGGTGGCTTATGCCTATAATCCCTGGGAGGCCAAGGTGGAAGGAATACTTGACCTCAAGAGTTTAAGAACAGCCTGAGCAAGGGCGAGACCTCTGTCTCTACTAAAAATAGAAAAACTGAGGTAAGTGGATCGCTTGAGTGCAAGACCTTGAGGTTTCTGTGAGCTCTGACACCATGGGACCCTACTGAGAAAATCATTTTGTGGGGAAAAATGCAGTTCACATCTAGCAGGAATGGGGATGATTTTTAGTCAGATATGTAATCCTCCCCAGTCTCCTCGATTCAGGCAAAAGGACCATTATGAAAAACTTATGGTCTTGAATTTGAGAACAACAAAAATTTTACCTTGAAGTCTTTTAGGAAAGCAGGATCAAATTCTATGTTAGGATACTTATGAGTAGTTTAGCATTTTTCTGGATATTCTCAATGTCATCATTAGATACAACCATTCACTCATTCATTCACTTGATGTTTATAAAGGATTTAAAATGCTCCAAGCACTATTTTAGGTTTTAAGGATGAAATAATTAGAAAAAACCACACTATTTTTAATCTCCTGGATCTTACGTTCTGTAGGACTTAGTGGATATTGATTACATCATTAAAAAATAAGTGTTAAAATTACAAATTATGCATGTGCCAAGAAGTGATATGAGCACTTATAATGAGGACTGTGATGTGGTATGAAGGGTCAGAGGAAGTGATAAGTTAGGTGGGATGTGAAGGACAGGAAAGAGTTAGCAACATTGATCAGAGGAGGAAAGAAGACATCCAGGAATTCTTGTAAGGAGAATTATAATGTGTTTGAAGAAGTGATCAAAGGCCAGTAGTGCTGAGGCTTAGAGAGCAAAGAGGTTATGTATGTAAAATGTAACCAAAAAGACAGCCATGAAAGGCCACATGGACATTTTTGAGATATTCAATCTATATCCTAATGGTGATGACAAGCTATTGGAATATTTAAAGCAGAAAAATACTATACTCAAATTTGCATTAAAAATAGTTTTTCTTCTAATATAGAGGACAGACTGCAAAGAAGACTTTTATGAGGCTACTGAAGCAGCCTAATATAAAGATGACATCAAATTAAATTGAGGTGGAAGAGGCGGGTAAAAGAAAAGATACCAATTTTACAGTACATTTGGTAAAATCAGTAGGTTCTGGTAATGGATTGAATCTCCATGGAAGTTGATGGAAAAATAAGTGTTCAAGAATGACCATAATCTATATAACACACACTTACTGAAGGATTTCATGAACTTATACTTAAGTCCCAAGAAATACATTTCATAACAGAGTATCCTTTTCATGAGATGAATGGTTGATTCCAGGACCAGAAATACTTGGAATTTTCTTGAGTAAAGGTAACAATTAAAAAAAAAAATTTAGGCATATTGAAGCATAAAAATGACTAAGATTATTTTCTAAATTTGTTAGAAATGTTAGAATCAAATGTGCAGTCCATTTCAAATAAGTCTTCTAGGTCTCCAGGAATTTTTGTCATGATTGTATGCTTCATTTTTATTTTCTTCCTTTTATTTTCCTTTTGCTCCAAATCCTTAGCCTTCATTAAAATATAATTTCCTTAATATTACACATATCTTGTAAGTACTACAGGTTGGCTTTTAGAACAGATCAAAAATAAATATATACCACATCAAGGTCAGTACACACATGGCTCAATGAAAATAAGGAGAAAAGAAAGAAACAACAGAATGGTTTTCTAAAATTACATCTCCACTTCTATAACAGCCACTCAATAGTTACAGCTAAATTTAGTCATAAAATTAAATGCAGAAGTAAATGTTCATTTATGTGCTACTGTAACAGTTTAATATTTTCTATATACATGATCTTGGGGATTCTTTGGGGGGATTTACATATATATATGGCAAAAAGAGCCATTATTAATTGTGATTTAGACAGAATCCTACTTTTGAGTTGATGTTGGAATGAGTTAAGATTTTGTGGGCTATTAGGACAGAATTAAAGTATTTTATATGCAAGGAGGACAGAAATTTGGGGGAGGCAGAAGTGGAAAGCTAAAGTCTGAATATTTGTGTCCTCCAGAATCCCTATGTTGAAAACCTCATCCCCAGAGTGACATTAGCAAGACAGCATAGGAATAGATATCAAACTTCATTCTAATCCATAAAAAATAATAGTTAGCCATCCATCAAAGAAAATAGCCTAAGGAGGGCTCAAGAATCCAATTAAGAATTTACAGCAACACAGTGAAGCAAAAAATACACAGTAATGACATAGAAAGATCACTGGAGAGACAGGTATACCTGAGATGTATGGAGTTGGATAAGAACAAAGATGGACAGGGCTTATCAGTATCAGCCACATGATAGGTGCCACCAAGGCCCCAGTGGCCTGGTCCACAGAGTACACCAGCAGCTTTTTCCCTAGAGGTAACTAATAGCTATTCATATCATAGATCCCTTAGAAAGGGAGGCAGACTGCTGTGCCCTTCCCCCACCCAAGATGGAGCCACTTTTAGGTCAGGCTGTCAAGAAAATGAAGAGCTGTTGATAAAAGACCTTCAGAGAGATGTTTCAACCATTTCAACTTGTTGAGGACACAGCAAGAAGGTACCATCTATGAATTACAAGGCAAGTCCTCAAAAGACACTGAATCTGCAGATGCATTGATCTTGAACTTCCCAGCCTCAGAAGTGTGAGAAGTAAATTTCTGTTGTTTGTACACTACTCAGTTTTTGGTATTTAGTTAAAGCATCCCAAATAGACTAAGACACAGTTATGTCATGGATCTTCAAGATTGCTTACAAATAGTCAAGGTCACATCGTATTAAATGTGAAGGACTTTGTTAAATGTGATACACAAGCACATACACACCCATGGTTTGTACAGGTGTCAGTTTAATTAGAGTATCACTTTACATTCATATTGGCTAGTTTTGAATGTCTACTTTATCATTTAATAGCAGGGAAAACTGGGCTCCTTTTTTAATGCCTCTGTATTCTGTCTCTTTATTTGTAATATGAGGCTACTTATAGGGTGTTAGGAAGACTACAAAAAGGTACATAAAGTGTGTATTATATATGTTGTTACATGGAAAATGTTAAATATTAAATGTGTTCATATTTACATATATAATGTATTTATTATGTAAATACATTAGTATTCATATATTATAATAAACATAAATATGTGGATATAAAGAGATTGAAAGGAAATGAACTAACAAATTGTGTTTGATGTAACTCAAGGTGATTTTTGTTTTCCTCTTTACTTTTCTGTAACTCAAATTTTCAACAATGTACAGGTTTACATTAATAATAAAAATAACAAATGCTAATTTCATTAACAGGAAAAATAGTCATAAGCTAAATTATTGAAGTTTATTGTGTCTACTAGGAACAATTTCCACATAATGATAGATTTTAAATCCTAGAATAAGCTATTACATTTAAGAGTGGGAAAAATGGGGAAACTTTAATTCTTTTCACTAGTATCATCATTCTGGAAGGGTGGAGAATAGATTTCAAGTTTTCAAATCTCTGACAACAAAACAAATGGCTCCATGACAATGTCTAAGTGAACTTGTATTATTACCTCAGTTACATTTTTATCATAGACATATAAAAAATATAACTACCATGTTCTTGAAAAATGGATGGGCTCATTTCCCATCAGTTTTATTCTAAGATTTGATTTATAATAAAAAGAGGGCAAGTGGAGAATTTTTTCTCCTTATTTGGTTTAGGCTTAATATTGTCTTAGCCATGTATATTCAGCTCTTATAAATTACATATGCTAGCATGATAACAAAGCAAGGACACTGTTGAAAATTGGGTCTAAGGTATTCTAAACACAATTCAAAATGGCCCTTATTTCTGATTATTTCTTTCTTTGGCATACTAGTGCAGAAATAAAGATGACAGTTTTAAAAGTATCTTAGGTTAATGTATAATTGAAAGCTAGAGAGATAATTAGGCAAAATACCTTCATTGGTTATAATCTGTCACATTACATTGGAGAAAAGAATAACTGAATGCAAACCCGATGACTAAAATTCAAGACTAGTTAAAATTTCTTAATGGATTATCAAATTTGTCAACTCCCGTGGTATTGACAGGATTATTATCACATCACCTTGTATTCTTTATAAGAGTATTTGCCATCATTAGCACCTTTTGGCATATCAAACACAATTTGTTGATCTAGCAAGACCCATGTTATGATTTAATTCCTTAATACTATTTATACTTCATTTTTGAGAATGGAATATTAGTAGACACATTAACCAAGTGTCATCAGAGTACAGACAGATAAAAACAAGACTTTATAGAACATTACCACAATTTGAAAGTATATATGCATGCATATAGACATTTACGTATCTATTATCTACACATGTGTACACAATGACTGTGAGAGGAAACAGCAAAATGGCAATATTGGGGAATCTTTGAGGTAGGATTATGAATCTTTACTTTCTTTATTCTTCATGCTTTCATACTTTCTAAATTTTCTCTAATGGGTACATATTAGTTTTACAATCACAACCAACCATACATAATATAGTATGTGTACATATTACAAAACTATATATCTATGTATATATAGTTTTAGCATGCACTGGTTTCATTTTCCTGCAAGAAACAATCTTAGTACATACAAAAAAAATTATCTTGTTATTTATATGGCCAAAATGAATGCCAAATAAATAAAAATTAAATGCATACATTAAAAACAATTAACTGGGCAAGGTGGCTCATGCCTGTAATTCTAACACTGTGGGAGGTCTAGGTGGGTGGATAAATTCAGTAGTTTGAGCCCAGCCTAAGCAAGAACCAGACCCATCTCTACTAAAAATCGGAAAAAGAAAAACTAGCCAAGCATGGTGGCAGGCTCCTGTAGTCTCAGCTACTTGGGAGGCTGAGGCAAAAGGACTGCCCAAACCCAAGAGTTTGAGATTGCTGTCAGCTATGACGCCATGGCAATCTATCCGGGGCAACAGAGTGAGACTCTGTCTAAATAAATAAATAAATAAGTAAATAAATAAATAAATAAATAAATAAATAAATAAAATAAAATAAAATAAAATAAAATAAATTTATCAGCTGTTTTATATTATTAGAATTATTTTAACAAAATTGGTGAGGAATCTCATTGACTATTTGTCTTTGTATAAATGATCTTTTCATTATATATCTATGATTAAAAAAATCCAAGTCAATTCTTATAATTATAATGCTTACTAAATTCTTGGAGTTCAATATAGTACAATTAAAAAAATACTTACTTGGCAGCAATTGTTACAACATTCCCTGATTGGGAGAGGGAGAAGTCAGTAGCATCTCTTCCAACAATTATAGCATTATACACTATGTTTTTCGAGCTTGAATTTTTTAGTAAAATCTATGTAGAAGAAGAGGGTATAAATAAAGTTATAAATATGCAACTATAGCATTTTTTACTTGTATTAAGGAATTCAATACCTTGCAATGATAAAATACTTATTCCTCATGTACACTAAGTGTAGGAAGTCAGACGTATTTAGAGATAGCAAATATATAGTATACACACATGTATGTGTATATGTATAGATATGTGTAGCTTTGCCTAAGTGGGCAGGGAGAAGGAGCTTTCAACAAAGGAAAGAACAGATGCAAAAACTTCTCATCAAAAAAGATCTGAAAATAAAAATTTTAAACTTGAATTTTATTTTTATTGCAAAGGGAAACTCAACTCCCATCATACTCCAGGTTATGTGATCAGGACTAATTTGTAAAGACCAGATACGAATAAGTTTTGCACAAAAATATAATTTTTCATTTCCCCAATTAAATATGAAGAGGGATACATTAAAAAATAATAAACATGAATCTTACCAAAGTGGTGAACATAAAATAATAATATTTTGTACAAAATGAGAATGGGAAGGAGTCATCATTTTATCAGAAGTGGTAATTATTATTAAGGAAAAATTGCTGGTGCCCTGTTCACACATCCAGACCTTTGGCTTAGAAGGAGCACCATTTGAGATAAGGCTTATCCAATGTAATAAAATTATATACAATTTTAACAAAACTACAATTAAAAAATGATTATTAAAATTAATACATACTATTAACTTGCTGTTAATTTGTGGTTGGGAAAGAAATATCTGAAAACCCGCTGAAGTGTTTAACTCCATGTGTATTTTTGTCTCATAGATATCCTTACCTGTCTCACCACGGTGTCATGTAGAGTGCAATTAAAGGGCACCACCTTTTTGGGCAGGTATGTGGGCAGCCTTTCATACATGTAGACGCAAAGCATAAGCATCATGATTGGGTTCGGGTCACAGATGTCAGTGGCCTAGTTTCAAAGAAAGAAATGGAAATCAGAGGATTTATTAGAGTTATCCAGAGGGAGAGAACCAATAGGATATATATACAGTATGAACGAGAATTTATTAGGGATATATGGTCATAGGATAACAAATGCAAATGCCCTAATAGGTCACTACAAACTGGAGAATGAGAAACCAGTGGTATCTCCTAGGGAAGAGGGTACTGTGGCTCAGTCCAAGTTGAAAGTTTTAAAATCAGGGAAGCTAATGGCACAGCCCTTAGTCTGAGCCAAAGGCCTGAGAGCCCCCAGGATACTACTGGTGCAAGTCCCAGAGTCCAAAGGCTGCTAACCTGGAGACTAACATTCAAGGGCAAGAGAAGGAAAAGGCACTCTACTCCCAAAGAGAGAGAAAGAGCAGGGCAAAGAAAAAATCAAGCACCCTGACGGTCCCCCTTCTTCAGCCTGCTTTGCTCTAGCCATGCCCACAGCAGACTGGACACTGTCTACACACAATGAAAACAATTCTTTCTCAGTCCCCTGACTCTTGCATCCATTTTGTCTGGAAACACCCAGACCAGAAACAAGTCTTCACTAGCCCTCTGGCACCCCTTAATCTAGTCAAGTTGATACCTAGTATTAACCACTACAAAGGATATCCAGGTAAAATACATAAAAAGAGGAAGAGCATAGTACACCAATTATAGAATTGCTTTAAACTATTTTAAAATATTTCAGATTGGCAATGACACTGAAATGTAGTGACCACAAACCGAACATTGCTATGAATTAGAAGTGTTTGACGAGTTTAGTAAAAGACAAATTAAATGTATTCTAAGTAGAATACTGATCTTACTGTTCTAAGTAGAAAAAGACCCCATAAAAGTTAGTCAGGGCTCAGAATACTGTACACTAGAATAATGACTAACATGACTAAGATACCATCCTTTATTCAATACATCCTTTAATTAAGGAGTAAAAGGAAAACGACAACACATTCTTGAAATAAAAGCTGGCAAGGGATTTTAAAGCAAAAGCCCAGAGGAGGCAGTGGTGCATTAAACGGACCTTCGAGAATGTTTGGACTTTAAACACGGCGTGGGTGGTGTGAGGAAAAGGGTACATTCTATCACAAAAGCAAAGTACGACAGGGTAAAGATATAACGAAGTATAGTGTTTTCTCAGAAAAGAAGTGCAATTTGGATAATGCATAAGAAAAGAGGGGACAAGTAATAGGAGAAAAGATTAAGGAATGCTGGGCTACATCCTGGAAGTCTTGAACGCCAAGGTGAAACACTTGCTTTCTCAATGAGGAATAATATGACAAGAGCAACAATTCAGGCAGATCAGAGAGGAGGCGGTTGGGGAAGTACTTTTTCCAGTACAGACAAATAATAAGGCAAAAGATACACGTGCACTAAGAAACAAAGTAAATTAGTATTCTAATTAATTTGAAAACAAAAAGTAGAATCAAGAGCATTAAGGAAGGATTCTGTCTGTCAGTTTATGTAGTGTCTGTGATCTCTTAATAAATGTGGAGGTAATGGGGGCGAATTATTCACAGCAGAGAAATGCTAGAAATGGGATGAGGAAGGGGGCTGCACAATCAGCTTCCCTGGTTCTGAGGCTTCTAAGCCAGCTTCTCTGGTGCTCCAGCTTGTAGAAAGCCTATTGTGGAACTTTTCAACCTCTCTGGTCATGTGAGTCAATTCCCCCTAATAAAAGCCCTCTCATTATCCTATTGGTTCTGTCTCTCTGGGGAACCCTGAATAATACAAAGACAAAACCAAAAAGGAAACAAAAGTTTCAAGGGCAAAGTGAGATTATCTATTCATCCTTAGCCCCCATCACCACTCACTGACTTCTGTGTAGTACAGTGGTTCTCAACCTTCCTAATGCTGCAATGTATTTTCATTGTTAAAAAGGGGTCGCAATCCACAGATTGAGAACTGCTGGTGGAGTAGTTCTCCATAAATGTGTATTTTTATAGCCTTCTTTGCATGAGGGAATAAAACATAACATTCTATGTTGAAGCCAAACAATTCCCACACAATTTTTTATTTAAACATAAATAAAAGGAGAAAAGGTGAAAAGGAGAGTGTATACTAACTGTAACTTCCTGCTGTCAGGAATCTAAAGGATGAAACACTGGCATAGTAACTTATCCAGTTACAATAAAGGACATAATAAAGAAGAAATTTAAGCATTAATGATTCAAACATGAGCCAATAAAAGTATCAGAATTAATTCACTATGGATAAGTTAATTTGAGGGTGACATTTTTAAACTTGCCATTTAATGTGGTTGGTAAATATGAGCTGATAAATAGTTAGGACATTAAAACTAGCTGACAAATGACTGATAATTATCTGCTAAGTTAACTGTCAATTTCTTCATTTATCAAATATTGGGCATTTTTTACATTTTTACCTAGTAGATACTTGTTTTTTTAAGTATTTTTGACTGCATTATAAAATAAATATTTCGAGTTAACAAATCCAAGGAAATCAAAAAGCGAAGGAGAGATCACAATTTATGATGAATTGTTTTTTCTAAACAAAGATATTTTAAATTTCTTGTGAACTCCTACCAAGCTCTCAGGGGCCAGCTTAAACACCCAGAGTCCCATGCAACTTTTCCTGGTAGTCTTACTAGGGTGACTTCTTGCACCTTTGGTGAATCTTATAGGACATTGTTCTATGTATGGTGTGGCATTTGCTGTCTTCTGTGTATCAGGCTTTTTTCATGCAATTTAGAATTATTAGTCTGAGGCATCTTTAAAGGTATGGGTTTAGTTCAAGTTTATCTGTACCCCTGTTTTACTCACTGTTTTACTCAGTGTCTTTCATGGGGGAGGTTAAAAAATTTGTTCAATTCACAAGAATGATAATATGTTTATTCTTCAAAACCAAAGTATTTTAATAGAATTTGCCCTCAGAACTCTGCTATAATATGAGAACTCTGACCAATTTTTTTTTATTGCAGTTTGTCTTTATAATTCTAGCAGTAAAAAAAATAGAGTTGTGGCGGGTGCTTGTAGTCCCAGCTACTGGGGAGGCTGAGGCAAGAGAATCACTTGAGCCCAAGAGTTTGAGGTTGCTGTGAGCTGTGATGCCACAGCATGCTACTGTGGGTGACAAAGTAAGACTCTGTCTCAAAAAAAAAAAAAAAAAAAAAAAAGAAAAAGAAATGTCAGGCTGGGAACAAAATGACTTTAACATGCAAGTGACTTTAATACAAAGGAAAAAAGTAAGCAATATGAAACTCATTTTTCTAGCAGGTATAAAATACAACTTTATACCAAGCTGCATTTGGGCATGAGCATAATCCATCTTTCTAGATCACAGAATGGAAAACTCAGAGTTGGTTGGTTCTTCTCTGGGGCCCTTCTTTTATAGCGGTCACCAGCTCTAGCAAACCGTATGACTTACCCTAGATAAGCTTATTATTTTTAGTCCCCATTAAAATGATAAGTAGAGAAAGTAATTACTGTCCTCCTTGCCTAATTGAAATTGCTTTCTGATTGGTCTGGGTCTCTCTTCCCGTTCACTTCTCTTTTTGATCCATCCTGACTATTGTTGCAAGCATAAAAGCCTTTATTCCCATGACCACATGAATTCTACATTTTATGTTTTGTATACATTCCCAGGGACACTGAATTAAATGAGAACATTATTTACCTTTTTTTTTTTTTTTTTTTTTTAACAGAGCCTCAAGCTGTCACCCTGGGTAGAGTGCTGTGGCATCACAGCTCACAGCAACCTCCAACTCCTGGGCTCAAACGAGTCTCCTGCCTCCACCTCCCAAGTAGCTGGGACTACAGGCGCCTGCCACAATGCCCGGCTATTTTTTTGTCGCAGCCCTCATTGTTGTTTGGTGGGCCCGGGCTAGAGTCAAACCTGCTAGCTCAGGTGCATGTGGCTGGCACCTTAGCCGCTTGAGCCACATTATTTATCTTTTAACAGGCAGATAGATACCTTAATAATTTAGTGCATTTATATATTCTTCAAAGTCAGAAATCATTTATTGTACCACATTATTACCCTAAAGTAATAAAGAGCTCATAAAATGATAAGCATACAATACATTTTTGATTATTGCTATTGAAGATTTGATGTGACAACTTGAATTGAATTATAACTTGGAGGTCAACATATAATTAAAATGTACATTGTTATTGTGACTTCTACATAAATATTTATTTTAAAACCAAAATTAAAATAATATTTTTCACTACTAAATTAGAAGATTATAATACAACATCTTTCTTTGAATAACTCTGCTCTTTTAGTTCATTCTTAGACGTTGGGTAATGGTAATAATGCACTCAAGCTTTATTCTTATGGTTTCAGATACTGGGACAAGAAGCACTTTCTTACTAACCACAGATGAATATAAATAATTACATACATTTTAAAATATCTAGTAGATTCCTGTGAAGTCATATTTCAATTTCCATATTTGAATAGTAACTTATGAAAAGTGTTTAAATTCAGATGAAAAATTATGAAACAATCAATATTAATAATTAACTAACAATAGAAACTTACAAAATGTCTTTAGAATGTGTCATATGAAGGAACCCACCTCTATGTTCATGTCAAAGCCAATTTCACGGAAAGCATTTAAAACCACAAGGCCATTATGTAGATACTGTTCTGGACAGTGTGGTCTTGTGTACATATTTATAAAGTGAGTCTCAATCTGGAAAAGACAGTAACAAAACCTTTTGGTAATGGAATAAAAATTGCTGCTTTTTAGTGTTCTTTGTAGTTCAGCGAAGAACGATTTAAATAGTAACATATGTTAGCAATAGATTATTGCTATCAAACTGCAAGAATATCAGGTGTTTGACTCAAAATTAAGACATTTACAGAAATGACACTTCAAATTTTAATCATTAAGTCATTTCAAATAACAGAAAACCCTTGTGCATAAAAATGATTCTTACCAAAAATGGACAGTAGGCACCCAGCTGTGTTGCCAAAACAATGCCATCTGAAAGGTCTGTGTCAAAATTTACTATCCATTTCTCAGAGGGGATAATGTCTGTTTCAAAAAAAAAAAAGGGAGAGTAAATTTAACAATAGTTTTACTTTGTTCAAAGATACCTTAGTAGAAATTTGAGCATTAGTCAAAGAAAATGTTGCCTTTTCTAGAAAAACAAAAAGCATATTATTTTGACAATAAAAACAAATTTTGAACTAAAGAGGTTTGATACTATTAAAGTTATCCATAAGGCTTTACAAGCAACTTCAAGCTTTTGCTATTATTTCTGTATCAATGAAAAATATACTACAATACATACAGTAATAGAAGAGAAATCCAATATTTCAAAGTTAGCCATTTCATTGAGTGCCTAGACAGAGGTTCAAATGTTTGATCAATGATCATCAACATGGGTAAGGAAGCCCAAGAGGCATGCAATTACTTGTACTAGTTTCTGTTTGTTGCAGAAATTACTCCTCGTGAAGGGTAAGTATGTAGAAGAGGAGAATTATGGTTTAAAGAAACAAAAACTGACCTGTAAATGACTATACAAGATGGAAGGGTAATAAAAGGAACTCTCAATTACAGACACAATTATTATGGTGAGATTGGAACAAAATGTGAAAACAACTGGATAAATAAATAACTGAGATACTGGCCTATACTGAGTGTAGGGTGATTTAAATAGTGGAAATTATTGCTGTGTTAAATGAAACATTTGCTTTTGTAAAAAATTTCTAAAAGATACTAGATTCTTCACGTTTTGAGGTGATTGCTTGTTTGAAAACAAGGGGGGAAATGGGTGATTTACATAAATACTCCCAAATTCTTTGATTCCCATTTTTTGTGAAGAAAAGAACATGACAGGGTACATCCATGATGTGTACGTTAATTTCACAAACCAGGACTTTTTTTTTTTTTTTTTTTTTTTAGACTGAGTCGCACTTTATCACCCTTGGAGAGTGCCGTGGCACAGTTCACAGCAACCTCCAACTCCTGGGCTTAGGTGATTCTCTTGCCTCCCAAGTAGCTGGGACTACAGGTGCCCGCCACAATGCCAGGCTATTTTTTGTTGCAGTTTGGCCGGGGCCAGGTTCGAACCCCCCACCCTTGGTATATGGGGTCAGCACCCTACCTACTGAGCCACAGGCACCACCCCACAAACCAGGATTATATTACACCAGGAAGTAACTAACAGTTTTCTCTGGAACCACAAAGGCCCTGCATACTTCACCGAAAGCTCCCAATACTTTTTCATCTGAAATTCTACAGGATTTCTAAATCATAGCATCACAAAATCAGTCTAACAAACATAGATCACTAAGTATTTTCAAGTAATACATAGCAAACAACACTGGACAAGATATTTTTCAAAGTAGTTTTTTTTTTTCCTGATAGAAACTTATAAATAACTTTTTGTCTGATACAAGATTCAATACAAAGTTAAATGCACATTGCAAGTTCAAGGAATAATAATGACCTAAATGTGCTTCTCTCTTTTT
This sequence comes from Loris lydekkerianus, assembly GCA_963574355.1. Lineage (NCBI taxonomy): Eukaryota > Metazoa > Chordata > Mammalia > Primates > Lorisidae > Loris > Loris lydekkerianus. The sequence goes on from CAUYPK010022722.1 coordinate 56,228, forward strand.
TTTAGCTTTATAATTGATAAAAATTGCATGTACTTAAGGTGTACATGCTGTTTTGATAAGTATGCCCTTTGTAATGATTTTCATAATCAAGATAACTAATCTACCCATCCTTTCACATGGATACCATTTTGTGGCATGTCAGGGGCGGGGTGATTGGGGTGAGAACACTTAAGGCTTACCCTCTTAATTAATCTAAATGTTTCCTCTTAATGTATAGTTAGTTGCCACCCATGGCTTTCAATAAAAACAAAATGTTTTGCTTTTGTAGCCAATATTCATTATTCTATGGACTAGAAGCAATGATAATAACTTTTGATTTGAAAAAGGAAAATTTCTAGGCTTTTCCACTGATAGTGAATCAGTCGGTTAGCAGTGGACATAACCTGTATCCACCAGATATCATAAACTCATCTTTCACGGAAATTAAAACGGGTTAGAAATTCCCCTGAAGGAGTTTAACAACATGTTGAGGAAAGATCACATCCATAATAGGAAACCAACTAAGGAAACATTCGCCAACCAAAGGCAATACACAGATAATAAAAGAGCAAATGCTAAGTGTTATCCTGTTATTTCCAACTCCAGCAACAGCAATCCATCACCACAGAATTCATTATGACCTTCTCCATTTTTACATCAATGGTGAAAAATCTGGCTCTCATTATCTACAATATACTTACTTATTTGTTCAACCCTAGTATACACATAAGTGCTTTCAGAATTGCAAAGTGATGCCCTTGTGAGAAACAAAATGTGTATGTGCAGTTCTTTCTATTTTAGAGTATGCAGTCGCAGCATCATTTTCAATTAGTAACTTAGCTCCTCTCTCCTTCATTACCATCAATGAGGTTGTCAAACATTTGTAATCCAGGTAGATTTTCTTGTCAAAGTCTGCATTCTATCCTGGATTACTTTCACATCTTGGTTGATTTTTTTTGAAATTACATATACTAACACTCACTCTTTGTACTGTACACTTATAGGAATTTTAGGGATGTGTTTACATGTATTCACCACAACATTTATGTACAGAAAAGTCTTATCACCCCCAAATTTCTGATATGCTGCACCTTTATAGTCAATTCCTACCCTCATCTGTCAGCTCTTGGCAAGCACATGTGTTTTTCATCCTTACAATTTCACTTTTCCCAAAAATGACATAATCATAGACTTACACAACATCAATATGTAGTTCTGTGAATCTGGCCTTTTTACTTGGTGAAGTGTATTTAAGATACATCCATGTTGTGTGAATCAATAGGGTGTTTATTTCCTTTTTATTGCTGAGTAGCATTGTATTTTATGGATGTACCACATACTGCATATCCATTCACTGACTGAAGGGATTTGGCTTGTTCTCAATTTGGGAACAATCATGAAAATCTATAACTTTCACATGCAGAACTTATTGTGACCATCTGTTCTAATTTCTCTTGAGTAAATATTTAGAAAAGCAATTGCTGGAACTAGTAATTGCACTGAACGATTTTTAGATGATGATTTTCCACCTCTCTTTTTTTTTTATGAAGTTTTTGCTCATAACTTTGGATTGCATTTCATATCAGGTCATGCATTTTCTTGTTGGATTTGGAGCATTTCTTGTATATTCTGTATACAAGAAATCTGTGGGATATGTGAATCAAAAATATGTTCTCTAAGTCTACAGCTTGTCTTTTCATTCATTCATCAGTGTCCTTTACAAAGCAGAAATTTTAGTATGGCAAAGTCCAATATATTTTTTTTTTATGTATTACACTCTGGCTTTATATCTGAGAATTATTTGTTTAACCCCTAGTTATGCTAATACTATCCTATGTTTCTTCTGGAAGTTTTGTAATTTTATATTTCATATTTATGTCTATGTTCCACTTTGAAATGACTTTAGTATGAGGTACAGAGGTATACTACCAGGCTCCTTTTCTTGCATATGTACCTTTAATTGTTCAAGCTCTATTTGTCGCAAATACTATCCTTTGACTGACTCGCTTTTGCACTTTTACAACAACAAAAAAAATCAATTGATTATATTTGTGTAGTTCTATTCTTTGTCTCTCTATTTTATTCCTTTGAGCATACATCTACCCTTTACCGGACAGTCCTGATTATTGTAGTTTCTAAATTGCTTTCACTTTTTCAAAATCGTTTTAGCTATTGTAGTAATGATGCTTTTATACACACATATGCATATATGCTTTAATGTAAACTTATCTACAAAGAATGTGAGGGGATTTTTATTGGTGTTGCATTTAATCTATATACAGATTTGATATCCTAACAATATTGAATCTTCTAACACCATATACATGACATATTTCTGTATTAAGTTTCCTTTGATTTCTCTCATCAGTGCTTTGTAGTTTTCAGCACATATTTTAGAATGTTTATACTTAGGTATTTCATTCTATGGTCCTATGTTAAATAGCATATTTTCATTTCAGATTTCAACTGCTTACAGCCAGTATATGGAAATAAAATTTTACATTTGTGCACTGATCAGCCACAAGGCTGAAAAGCCCTGTGGTTCTTTTATAAATAATCCTGGATTTTTCCCTTCAAATAATTAAATAACACTTGTAATTTCTTGAGTATTTTGTGAGAAAGGTAAATACTAGAAGAATACAGATGACATACCTAAAGTCTGGGACTGACTGAACATAACGATCATTTTATAGTTAAAATTATGAAATTTTAGATAATAGATAAAAAGAAAAGAATGCGTCAAAATTAAATTATCTGCACAATAACTTTGAGAATAGGATTGTCTGTCTGCCTCATTCCTTAAAGACTTTTTTTTTTCTTCAGTTTTTGACTGGGGCTGGGTTTGAACCCACCACCTCCAGCATAAGGGACCAGCGCCCCACCCCTTTGAGCCACAGGCACCGCCCCTGCCTCATTCCTTAAGATCCTATTTACAATGATATCACAAATACTGCTACTTCCCTGACCATTAGAAAGAATAATGGTTTGTCCTGAGGGTGGGATGAGGAATAGAAGAGAACTGAATTGTAAATCACTGGAGTGAGGCACAGCAACATTGATAAAACTGTTGCTGAATGGATGTGTATTTACTTGCATATTTGTTCTATACTTTTAAAATGGTAAATTATATGTCTATGAATGTATGTATATAATTAAATATTTTATTTTACTTTTTAATTTCTTTGTTTAATAAGTAACTAAAGGTTCCAACCATAAAGGTAATGAAATTTTAATTTAGTCAACTTGTGAAGATGTTTTGAATGATAATAATTCCCACTTGTCAGTCAAGAGACCAGACTAATTTCCAACGCCCACACAGCTGACTTCTTTCTTTTTATTTGAATTAAGCTGACATGAAGAAGGGATTTGGGATCTTTCCTTCACTGCTATATCCCTAATCCCTAGAATGGTGCTAAGAATATAAATTGGTGATAAATAGATATTTGTTAAACAAATGGCATTTTTAGAGTCTCTGTCCTTGTTATTATTTAAAATAAATTATACAAAAATGAGATAGATTCACTCTTTTTTTCCAAGTTATTTTATGGTCTTAGTTTTTATATTTAATAGCTTTTCTTGTGTTTAGAATTTATTTTTGGTATGCAGTATATAGTACAGAGATAAATTTACCTAAACTCCAAAACGTTAGCTAATTGACCTACCACTATTTCCTGAATGAACTAATATTTATTATGGATTTTGAAATGCCATATTCATCATAAATAATTTTGTTATATACTTTCATTGTTATGAGTTCCCTATTGTGTTCAATGCAATTGTGAATATTTGTACAATTTTTATGGATTTTTAAAAATAATCTGTTTTCTAGAAATTTTTCTCTGCATTATTTTTTCCAAATTTCTATTAGAACAATGTCAATCATGGAAATCTTGCACATGAATAAAGCAACCAATTTTACAAATAGTAAGTACTGGAGAAGGAGAAGAGATTCTTAAATTAGCACATATTAAAATACAATAAAAATATTGCTCTTTGCTGAAGACAGGATCTTATATCTAGTAAACCACAAAGATTCCACTAAGAGACTCCTGGAATTGATAAGCAAATTCAGTAAAGTCTCAGACTATGAAATCAATATACACAAGTCAGTAGCTTTCTTATATGCCAACAACAGACAAGCTGAGTATCGAATAAAAGACATAATTCCCTTCATCAGTAGCAACAAAGAAAATAAAATGTCAGAATATACTTAACAAAGGAGATGAAAGACCTCTGTAGGGAGAATTATAAAACACTGAGGAAAGAAATTACAGAGGATGCAAACAGATGGACAAATTTACCATGCTCATGGTTCAGCAGAGTCAACATTGCTAAAGTAATTTACAGATTCAATACAATCCCATTAAAATACCAATGTTATTTGTGGCATATCTAGAAAAAAAATAGTTCTATACCTCATATGGAACCAGAAAAGATCTCAAATAGCCAAGGCAACTTTATGTTTTGAGAACAAGGTGGGAGGTATCTTTTTACCAGACTTCAAGCTGTATTGCAAAGCTACAGTAACCAAAACAGCATGTTTTTGTGTTTTTATAACCCTCCGTAGTGCTTTTTATTTGCACTTTGTCTATTATATATTTTATTGTGGGAAATGGAGTTTTACAAGATACAAATTTTGAGAAGTTCAGCATATCATATGAAAGGTAATAAAACATTTCCTCTCTACTGTTCTCAAATATCCATATATCAATATATCTCTTTCAACTTTGTTTTGTAAAGTGTTTCATAAAGTAATACCTGCAAGTTAACAGCAACTGTAATTCAAAGTCTCATTTTAAACTTCTTACTTCTTACTTCTAAAATTTGGATTAAATTATGAGGGTTGAGTATAAAAAGTAATTTATTTTATGTTGTCAAACACAGTGTACTCTGAACACAATAGTTTGTATGTAGTTGAAAGAGAGGAGCTGAATTGCAGCTAAAGAAAAAATAACTATGCACATTGTCTTATTCTAATCAATACTCACAGTGAAGAAAAATGCACTGCTATATTGGCAACAGAAACTTTTCAAAAACAGCTTAAGATGCTTGGGCTAGGAATTTATAAAGTTTTATCCTGCAAAAGTTGAACAAGGGAGTACACACCTGAACCCTAGGGCTTGTCTATCTGTGAACATCTACATGTCTCAGTATATGAAGCTAATGTGACTTAACCCCTCAAAAAGACTCAGGAAACACTATACTTAGTGATTTCCAACATTAGCCTCATATAATATGTAAGCTGTTTTTCTCATCAAATTTCACTTGATCTCAACTAATTATTTACAAGATTTAAGCAGTGTCACCTGTATCTGACCCTTAACACAGTTGAAAATGTCAGCAATGATTACTACTATCTTTTATTTCTAGAGCATCTCTACGTACGAGGTTGAACAGTTAAGTTTTTGAACTCATCCTAGAGAAAGTGTTACGTACCTCATTGCTGAATATCACTGTGGTCACCTTCAAAGTACTCCCCCTGGGAAGCTGTGCACTGACACCAACACTTAGTATACCCTTCAAAGCACTTTTTCTAGGATGAGTTTGCGAACTTAATTGCCTGACCTCACACATTTTTTATCATTTGTTTTTCAAAATAAGTGAAAGAAGCATTTACATGGGAAGAAACTTTTCTTGACAATGTTAAGCGGGTCTCCCTTTTGTAAAACAGAGTAGTGTTGGATTTATGGCTAGAATCTATTGATTCTGAGTGTGGATCCATGGTTTTTCGATCATCCCGCTACAACTGGCAATAATTTATTTAAAGAAACAAGTAACTTCTTACCTCTGTGACAATTTTTCCATATAATGCGACGAGTATTCTCATAATTTGTGTTTAACCAACTAAGTAGAATTCTTTCAGAATTCGAATATATATTGCTGGATACAAAACAAGGATTGATTTTTGGTGTAGTTAGCATAGATCTTGGAGGCATACTACTGTTGCTATATGGTACAACCCGGGATAGAATCAGAATCTGAAATTGAGAAAGAGAGTGAAATAATTTGAATTAGACTCAAATGGAAAAAATAACAAATTCATATTTAATAGTAAATGAAAAAATGTGACAAGTATATGAATAAAAGAAGTCACCAGTATTTTATGTATGCAGTCAAGACCGAAAGAACAGATCAAATATATTTCACTAATGCTCATTTTAAAATCTTACTACCTTCTGCTTGTATAGCATTTATTCTATAAAAAACCATAACATATAATTTATATGAGTGTTACTACCCAATTAGAAAAAATAACTGCATTTGAGGACAGGTCTATTAGACTGTCAATTCATTTATAACACAATGGTGTGAAATGCCTTTCTTATTTCTATGCTGGCTCATGCAATTTAGAAAAATAAAATTTTCAGAGTCTAAGTAATGTTATCAAGTCAATACTTATTTTGGCACTGACACTAATTGAAGAGGTCTATTTTTAAGATGACAAAAGTGGGCTGGGCATTGTGGCAGGCACCTGTAGTTCCAGCTACTCAGAAGGTTGAGGCAAGAGGATGGCTTGCGCTCAAGAGTTTGAGGTTGCTGTGAGCCTCGATGACACCATGTCATTCTACACAGGGTGACACAGTGACTTTACAAGAATTTGTAATTTGTCCTATTTTTTATCCTATATAATGAAGTGAAGTGTGGCATATTTACATTATATTAGCTAGATGTATACCAAATGTTTTATTATGAAGCGATACCTCCATATTTTAAAAATAACTAAGCAATGTTCAGATTCAATAAAGAACTCTGTGTCTGATCAGTAGAGCACTAAAGTACAGAGCTACTAAAAGTGACAGTCTACTAGCAGCTGGTTCCAGGATCTGGATGAGATGAATAGCTTGTGATCTGCTACCTCACTATATAGATGTCAGGACTCTCTTAATGAAGGAGTCAAATATTAGTTTACATTACAGTACACAGTATAAGTTCAGCTCCTTGGTTCATCTAAAACCTTTAATATACAGTTCTCTAATGGCACACAAGTATGAGGAAAACAATTTGAGAGACATATGCTATAGAGATATTCTTGATACACTACCCACATTCCCTCAGCATTCACCTCCACAATCTGAAGAGCGCTTTTGTGAAAACCTACAAGTCTTAGATGGAGGGTGGTGTTTCTATAGCAGTGTTTCTGATAACACAAAGTTTTCTTCTGACACACAAGAGCACACTTAGCTCACAGAAGGGAAGCTAGGAGTGGCAGAGGATAATGACTCAAAAAAAAAAAGTCTACCAAAGATAATCAGGGAACTGGTAAATACTCCAGATTACTCAACAATCAGAGTAAATGAGATGTGTTCTACAATGTCTCCCATACATCCCCAGAGGGACTGAGTTTCAGTTGCCCACAGTGGAATCTGCTTGAAACCACATTTGTTATTGGCTTTATTATATTCTGTTTCAATACTCTACTATTTTTTTAGTTAGTATATAATTTTTTAATTTTTATTTAAGAATATTACAGTGGTACCAATCTTTTGGTTACATGAATTGCTTGTGTACAGTTTGAGTCAAAGTTGTAGGTGTGCCCATCACTCAGATAGCGTGCACTGTACCCATCAGATATGGATTTACCCCTCCGTTCCTGACCTCCCCACCTGTTTGTTTCCACTAAGTTTTAATACCAAATGTGCACATGGGTGTTGATCAATTAGTTCCAGTTTAATAGTGATTATATGTGGTATTTGTTTTCCATTCTTGCAAAACTTCACTTAGAAGAATAATATCCACCATGCTTCTTGGGATCACCTCTGAAATAAACTATTGATACTTGCACTCAAGTATTTGTCTCAGAGTCTGCTTTCAGGGGAACATAACCTTAGACAAATACTTCCATAGTCAAGTATATGTTAATTGTAACTTTGGAAAAAATTGTTCTTTTCGCATGATACATATCCATGCTATGTAGTGTCTCAACAATTAGTTTAAAAATTATTAAAATATCTATGGGCATCCCAAAGGCGTTCTTCACTTTGCCATGAGAAGTATTTTAAAATTCTATCTAAAAGTTAATTTCTGATTATTGGCTATTTATCTGGCATATGTCTGGTGAGAACAGCCATCCACAAATGTGAATTGCATCATTTTAGCATTTTTGATAGAAGTATAACAGAACTGCCTTCTTTTATCATTCTGGCAGTTATATGGTCTAGAACTCCTAAATGTCAAATCTAATATACTCTAAAATGCAATTAATACCCTTTTTAAAAGGACCCTCACCCCTTCCTGGGGAATACCAAATGATGAATTATCTGAGTACAACTGACAAGATAAATGTATGGGCCTAATGACTTGAGGGGGCTCAGGATTCATCTGTCATCTGTCACCTCTACTCTGAAAATGAGACAATATCTGCAAGTGACCTTTGACTAAGAATACAGATTTAATGATGAACTTTATAGATTATGGATGGAAACTTTAATATGGAAAGAGCCACCACTCTGAGTACTTAATTCTATAGCAGTGTTTCTGATAACATAAGTGGTGAAAGACCTGTTTGTTTTCATTTTTCCACAGAATGATACCTTTGTAAAATACTTTAAAAATAAAGGCTATGTTAACCAGTGTGATGTAAATGTGTCAAAAGGTCTATGAAGCTAGTGTATGATGCCCCATGATCATATCAATGTACACAGCTATGATTTAATTAAAAAAATAAACTCTCAATAAAATAAAATGAAGAATAAAAGTGTACATGTATACAAAGTACAACACCCCATCACATACAAAATCAAATAAACCTTGGGCACGAATTGTTACTATTTGTTGGCTAGCATGCAAGCAACACTAAGCATGAGCTGAAGAAATGAAATAAGGATTACAGAGACCATTTGCCTTATTAGTAGCTAGGCGAGTCAATTGATAAAATTTGGGTAAATGTTTTAGCTAGTCATACTCAGTAAAATTTTTCCTGCTTTCACAAAACATTACCAGATATGTCCTTCATTTTGTTAAAAAGATGTAATTCAAGCCATGTGAGTAAAAGCACAAAGTCAACAGGTTGGCCACATGAAGGAACACACTCCTTGACTATCCTACCATGTCACCATAGAGCAATTTGGAGTCTTAAGAACAATGACAATACTACTTAAATATGTACTTGCATATATTGACAATTATCACATTACTGTCATGTCTACTTCCTGTTCCTCATGAACTTTGCTATTATATTTGCAAATATCGTTTTTCAATGATAACTCTAAAAAATGATGTGTTTTTTATCTATTGGTCTAGAAAGCAGGTGATAATTTTTACTTTTTAATTGTCTATAAAAAATTCTGAATTGTTTTAGACTATTTAAGTATTTGGATTTGTTCTGAAGAATCATTTTGATTAGGTCTATGTTGATCACAAGAAAAGAATCAACAGCCAATTTAAGAACTTTCTTTACACTTAGAGATGCCTGATGGTTTAACACTTTGTTGGAGTCCAAGTTAAGTGAGAATGCAAATGAAGATTGTGTACTGCACCAAGCAGTCATACCTCACTGTCAAGATTTTCTACTGAGTGACTACTCATTACCCTGAGGTTGCCATATGACTAGAAAGCTGAAAATACCTAAGCCTGTAAGGCTTCCTTGAATTGAAATGATCCATGCCCAGTATACTCCATCTATAGTGACCATTTCTGTTTGAGTGTCTAGTGAGTGGGACACTGGAAGCTATGCCCTGAGTCACAAGGCCCTGGCTTTGCTTTTGCCCTGCATTCTGGGTTAGGGTTACAACCTGTCTCTTGTGTACTTTTGTAAAGCTAAGCAAACATGTTTCTGTGTGAAATCTACTGTATTTCACTGTTTTTATTATCACACTAAACCCAAGACCATGATGCTGGTGCAGAGAGTAAACTCTATATGACTAATGATGCAAAAGGTAATATTTCCAACATATTTTTCCATATATGCAAAGATAAGTAAGGTATTGCAATCTGGAAGCTGAGTTTTCCCACAGGCTTAGTGCCTAACAGAGGGAAATTTTCTTAAAAGATTAAAGAATGCTCACATCTGCAATCGCAGCTATGGAAAGCAGACTTTAGAAGATCATAGCTAATACAAATTCATATTGTGTTACAACAAAAATAAAAAGGAAAGCACATGCAGTAACATCTTATCTATCCAAATCTCAACTATATTGAAAAAATACTCATAGAACATAGATTTTGCTATATTAATACTTTGTCTTACAATCCTTGACATCTCAAAGTCTATGTGTTAACTTTCTTCCACTTATTTTTTAAAAATCTATTTGTGACTAAGTTGGAACCTATCTGTTTTTATTTTATAGAAATTTTTAAAAAGTTTGGATGTCTAGTTTCTTAGGTTATATAAAGCAATAGGAAAAAGAACTATCATCACAACTAGGTGTGATGATAACAGTAATAAAAGACAAGAGAAATAATAGTTCTACACAAGATAATGAGGGAAAAAAAACTATTAAAAGCTAAAAAAAAAAATCCAGTGTCTGAGTACCATTTGGATGGGAAATAGGCCTCTACGACTTAATGAGTCCTGTGGTCACCACCCTACTTGATACCTAGTTGATGCAAATGCAAGTATGAATACTGCCTCTGGTGATTTGGAGTCTTGCCTATCTTTAGCAAGGAATATATTTGTATAAAGTTATATTGGCATTTTGAACTGGTTAGGGGAAAATATAAAAAAAGACAATTCTCTATGTTTCAAAATAACAGAATTACTTAATATAATTGCGTCATTATTAAAATAAAAAATTCACGACAGACAATATGGTGGGGGAAAATGAATGACAAGTTCATTCATCTTATTCAGATATTCATTTCTGATCACATTTTTCTTTTCCAGAGTCTTTTGTAAAAAATATCACATTTATTTCTATTAGCACATACAGAATCATCCATTATGTTCACATAGGAACTGTGTTTATAGTTTAACATTTAAAACAGCATTATGTGTTTGAATGTTTCTGTTATTTTTTTTTTTACTTCTCTTATGTTTCAATGACCCATTAGCCATCAAAGCACCTTTGTGACTTGGGAATACAGTGCAAGACAATGACTACAATCGTACAGCAAATTTAATAAGCATGAATAACCAAATCACACAAAATCTGACTTGAGTGAAATAAGCTATATTTTGTTATCCACTAGCCAAGAAGAATTATAGAGAAACAAAAGAAAGAAAAAGCAATCCTGGAGTACTTAAATGACCTCTGTGGATACAGCAGTTAGTCAAAACCTAAAGGGATTTTTGTGAAAATCATAACTTTTCATTTCTAACCAGTGAAATGCATCTCAGCACATCTTGACATTGTTTACTTTTTCAAGTGAAATCCACTTCTGATTTAATACCGTGCCTGGTGCTTTAGATAGAACACATGGAGAAACACAACTCCCAGCTGATCTAACTGGGAGCAAACCATAGTGTAAATATTACCTTATATATCTGAAGAAATACATCTGTCCATGCCCGTTTACTCCGGGCTTCAAAGTCAGCCATTTCTGCAGCCATGGAACATTTCTCCATAGTTTTTTTTGAACTCGCTGGTACAGAACTATTGGAACACTTTAAGAAATAAAATAGTAAAGCATTAATTCGAATGTTAAGGTAACCTAAGTGTAAAATTTTAAGATTTAGCATATAAGTTTTTTTTTTTGTTTGTTTGTTTTTTAATATACATGTGCCAATGGTACACACTATCACCATAGGTAACTTTGTGGAGCACACAGTCTCTTATTTAGGTAATATTTATTCATTCAGAGCATCTAATAGCTCAGTCTTCAGTGGAAGGGGCAAAACAAGATGCTAAGTTCTTCTGAACCATGAGCCCAAATAGAGCCATACATTTCAGGCCACAAACCTGAGCATAAGGCTGGAGAACAGAAAAGCACTTGGTTCTCCTACACAATTCACGCGGCAAGCAGAGTGACAGTGCCACAACTAGAGTTGCCTTAAAGCCTGCAGGCTCCTCAAAAATAAATCCCCTCGCAGAAGGTTTCCAGAAAATGAACTGTGTACTTTAAGAAAACTGTGTATTTTTTTCTAATTTCTCTCTATTCTCTCCTTAAACTAAAGGAGGGAAATGGCAAGTGGTAGTGAAGTTTACCAGTGTTTTCCTTGAAATACATATGTTCTAGAAATTCATTTTAAAAACAAAATTTACATAACTCCACCTCATTCTTCATTTATAAATTCTTCAAAGAAGTAATTACTCATATATTTAAGAAAGCCAAGTAATCAATTTTTTGACCAATGCCTGGAAAGTATGGGTTGTCCAGAAATGCATGAGCTGTAGAATAGTTCATATGTAAAAATCAAAGATTCTGAAATGAGATCTTCTGACAAAGACCAAATACCAGTACATGTAATAATAAATGTGTAGATTGTTCCTAGAAATTATATTTCCTTACTGTAATCTCGCTCCATTTCTTAAAGTCTTCTGGTTCGAGTAGAAATTCAGGAAGTACATGGGAAACACATCCGCCTTGGGCACTAAAGTTAAAAAAGAAAAACCCAAATTATTTTAATATAATACAATTTATCTGTCACTAGGATTGAACCTTAATTCAATAATTTTGGCAATGTCATGTTTTTATATCTGTTAAATTTTAATTTTAAAAGTTAAAATTTTGTTGAAGCTACTGTGAAGGACGGGACAAATCATTGTTATTAAAATGTCCATACTACCCTCAGTGATCTACAGATTTAATGTAATCCCCATCAAGGCACCAATGCAATACTTTGAAGAACTTGAAAAAATAGTACTTCATTTCATATGAAACCATAAAAAAACCCTAAATTGTCAAAGTAATTCTAAGAAATAAAAATAAATCTGGAAGCTTCACATTACTAGGCTTCAGGTTATACTATAACATCTATCTATCTATCTATCTATCTATCTATCTACACACACGTATATTATAACCTGAATATATATATATGATTATATATAATTTTACACACATTTTTATCACTGTCAAATTTCTTGAAATAATTTTATCTTAACTCTTCATATGAATACCCATCACTACCAAAGCCACTGAATAAAAATCTACTACATTTTGGCAAGAGTGCTTCCTGATGGAGATTTGGGTTTTGGGATCTAAATTAGTGAGGGTAAAACACCACTCACCAATAATCATTTAACAAAAAAGAATGCTATATCTAGCACTCAACTCTGGAGATAACCTCAGAGTTGGCAGTCCTGTGCTTACTGAGAAGTATGGGGGAAAACGAAGAAAAGTTTAAAATGAGTTTTGAAACTCAGACCTTGAAGATAATATGGATGAATGAGAAGAGAGAAGAAAGGAAGGGAACTCTTGGGGTGGGAACAGTGATCACAGTTCTAGAGCTGTTAAGTATGATGTAGCCCTGAGTCAGTGTAAGCTACTGGGAAAAAATCATACTGCCTACATAAAGCTCTTTTGTTTGGAAAGAAAACATTTTCCTTTCTCTTTGGTTTTCAGACAATTACTTTACTCACGTGTATTACTCCTATGAACCTTCATTATATTCAAATAGCTATAGGTTTAAATAAAAATCTAATTTTAATGTAATACCACTCCTAAGCAAGAACAGTCAACCCAAAACCTGTATAGGAACACAATGAGGTAATATCCCCAGTAAATTCAAATCTTGTGTAGTGAAACAAAGACAATTCAGAGACATATGAATAAACTGGAACACTTCTTTGTTCCCAAAGCAAATACAGGATTTCAGGAGGAAGGGATCATTTCTGTCAAATGCTACTAAGAGTGGAAGGAAAATAATCGGGAAACCATTAAAGTGTAAGCTTCCTGAGGAGATCATATGTTATTTATTTGTGTATCCACAGAATCCAGCAGAAAGTATACCTTAGGTAAAAGCTAAAGATGAAGAATGTTTTTTTGCATTTTAAAGGCTGATGCTATTATTGATAATTGTTTCTTTTTTTTTTCATTTTAAATAGATCTCAAGGCCAAAAGACAGCATTTATATTTATATCTTGTCAATAGATTTTATGTCGGTAGTTTCAAAGAGTTGACTTTCATAATTGATTTGGTTATACTTTTACATTCTAGGATTTCTATTTAAATACTTCTTCCAAATTAACACCCAGTAGATCAGAAGATAATTACACATAATGAGCTATTAAATTCTAAACTTAATCTCCCAAAATTAGTTTTTTTTAATATTCTACTTTAATCCCTAAAAATGAGTTTCTCATTTATTGCACTACGTAGATATTTCACTTGTACAAAAGTCTCACTGCTGTGTCATCAACTTTAAATGGGAAAGCTAATAATATTTATGATTATTTTGAATTTTAATACATTCATTTCCATGATGAAACATATGCACATATCTTGGAGTAATGATCCAGTTTTATTAACCATATTGCCACTTTCTAAATGTTAAGTAATTTTATCAGTCAACATATCCTGATAGGCATGTATTTGCTGATAAAAAGCAAATAAATCTGAATGGCTTGGCTTTAATGTCAAAATCATTCTTCCATACCTGCATCCCCACACCATAAAATGTCAAAATAGATACGACTCATGTTAATGTCAACACTACTGGGAGCTGTGCCAACAAAACTCTTACAAGAACAATACAACAATCACAAGTACCATGGAGTTTAATGATGCTATTACAAAACTGTTTGGTTTATATAATACATACACAATAAGGATTCATTTTAGTACCCAAACCTCCTGCTTTTGCTCACAGTTAATGTTCCCTTACATTTTAAGAGCATAACTTCATGAAATAAACACATAAGAATTTCTGCCTTTTTGAATTAGAGTTTACCTTATTGAATCAATCATTAAGGATCAAAAATAAGTGATAAAAGTAAAAGAAAAGTCATTTGCTTTCTATTTTAAACTTATAAAAATTTAAATACAATTTCCTTTCTAGATAATAAATTTGAGGGCATAATTATAAATACTTGGTTTCTAACACTTTTATGTAATCAAGACTTTCATTTCTAATAAAAGAATGGATTTTTAAAATAAGTATCCTATTTTAGTGACGGTTATATCACATGAGTCAGTCCTGACTATGCCACTAGTTGTTACTATAATAAATTATAATAATTTAACAATATATCTTTTACTTTACTTTTCTTTCTTTGTTTCTGTCTTTTTTTTTTTTTTTTTTTTTGAGACAGAGCCTCAAGCTGTTGCCCTAGTTAGAGCGCTGTGGCATCACAGCTCACATCAACCTCCAACTCCTAGGCTTAAGTGATTCTCTTGCCTCAGCTGCACAATAGCTGAGACTATAGGCACCCACCACAACACCTGGCTACTTTTGATTGTAGTTGTCTTTGATGTTTGGCAGGCCTGGGCTGGATTCAAACCCGCCAGTTCTGGTGTATGTGGCTGGCACCTTAGCTGCTTGAGCTACAGGCACAGAGGCAAAGAATATATCTTAGCATATGAAATCTTACAGCATAATTTACTACTTTTAAATTAACAACAATAATAATAATCTACTACATGTCATGTAATATGCAATTTACTATTTCTAATTATTTTATTTACCAAATAAATTTGGGAATTATCCTCTTCAATTTTACACAGATTGAACTGTAAACTAAAAGTAAAATCCTAAGCCTCTCATGGAATGAATGAACCTCCTCTTGGTCAAGGGGATCTCAGAAAGACCTTACCCCAAAATTCCCAGCCATGATGGAAAGGTAGGTTCGACAAGTTTCTTTATATCCCTTCACTTCTGGAGTTTAAAATTACCAGAATTAATATTAAAATAGATATCATAAGACTGATAAAAAGATTCTTTTATTTTTATTTATAAATATTTGTTATCTATTCTTCGATACTTTGAGGAAAAAATAATAACTCAGCTCTACTATGAAGCTAAGTTATAGCTTTCACATGAAGGCTATAACCCAACTATAGCACAAGACTATGGGGAAAGGGCCAAGGAAGGGGAAGGAAGGGGGGAGGTTAGGTTGGAGGGAGAGTAATGGGTAGGGACACACCTACAGTGCATCTTAGAATGGGTACAGGCGAAACTTACTAAATGCAGAATACAAATGCCTACATACAGTAACTAAGAAAATGCCATGAAGGCTACATTGAACAGTTTGATGAGAATACTTCAGATTGTATATGAAAGCAGCACATTGTACTCCTTGATTGCACTAATGTACACAGCTATGATTTAACAATAAAAATAAATAATTAAAAAATAAAAAATAATAAATAAATTTTAAAAACTAATAAGCCTGCTCAAAGGAGGAGAA
>CAUYPK010022723.1:0-14016 GCA_963574355.1 Loris lydekkerianus
TTTTTCTCATGTTTTAAGGTGGGGCCAGGATCTTTGTTTATTACCGTTTTACAGGTGAGGAAACCGAGGCACAGCGAGGTCAAGAGACCATCCCACTCCAGCATTGTCAGAGACAAATCAAACCAAGTAGGAGTAGCTGCCCCGGCCGGACCCTCTGAAGCTGTACAGCGGCGGTGTGTTCACACTGTGCCCACTAGGGGTCAGTAGGTTGCACAGGAGCAGAGCTGGGGTGAGGAAGCCACACGGTGGAAGGTGGAGCCATCCTTCCCGACAACTGCCCGGGCTCCTGGCTGTGCAGCAGTTCCAGAGAAGGAAATTCCTCTACCATCAGCACTTATGGGAAGTGCTTCCTCCAGGGGCCCTACTGGCCGCGTGGTTAGCCAAGTACGTGCATATCCCAGAAAGGCTGTAGACCTTTCCAGGAACAGCAGCCTTATCACATTACAATGCTCAGGTATGACGAGCCTCCTGTGAGGGCACTGCCTGGGGATGGGAGGCTGGCATACTTTCTGGAAATCTTTGGTCGTCTCCACGGGAATCACCAGACCCAAAAATAACACAGGGCTGTGTCCGTTAGGCCAGAACCTTCCTGGCTGGGTAAGTGTGAGGTTGAGGGTGGGGGAGACTTGAAGAGCCATGTATATAGAGCATCCCCAGTATTTAGACTCACACAGACTTGCGTTTGAATTCTGACTTTTCCTCTTATTAACTGTGACCTCCGGTGAGTGACTTAACTCCCCTAAGCCTCAATCTCCTAACTGGTAGAACTGGGAATAATAATATTGGCATTTCAGATTGTTCAGAGGATTTATTCATTCATTCATCTAATAGTGGTGTGTTTATCCTACACTTGATACTGGGTTCAGCGGATATAGTAGATTCATTGCCTGGGGCATGGTAAGTGCTGAATTAATGATAAATTCTCTTTGGAGGTCAAATTCATACCTTCAACACATCAGGCAATTGGAAGCACTTTGAGTAGGGGAGGACAAGGAGGAAAATAGTATTGGGAAAGCTCCACCTCTACCTGCCGCGTGGAGGCAGAATTGAAAAATGGCAGCCCTGGCAGGACGCTGTGGCTCACACCCATAATCCTAGCACTCTGGGAGGCTGAGGTGGGAGGATCACTTGAGCTCAGGAGTTCAAGACCAGCCTGAGCAAGAGCAAGACCCCATCTCTTCTAAAAATAGAAAAATTAACCAGGCATTGTGGATAGCGCCTGTAGTCCCACTACTTGGGAGGCTGAGATAGAAGGATCACTTGAGTCCAAGGGTTTAAGGTTGCTGTGAACTATGATGTCACAGCACTTTACCCAGCATGGCAGAGTAAGGCTCTGTCTCAAAAAAAAATAAATAAATAAAAAAGAAAGAAAGAAAAGGAAAAAGAAAGTAAGAAAAATGCTAGCCTTGTCATAGGATTATTCTGAACATCATAAAATCCAGACAGGGCAAGAGGCCTAGGCCTAACAAATCATCAGGAGTTGAACCCTTGAACCTCCATTGCAGTTGGAGCCAGGGGCCGCTCCTAACATCCTGGGCCCTATAGTCTGCCACTCCCCTGGGAAATGCAAAGAAGAGGAGGGGCTGAGAAGAAGCCTTCTGTTTGCTCTCTGGATGCAGAGGGACCTTCAATTTGCCAATCACCTTGCTTACTTTGGGGCCACAGTTTCAGGAGTGGGAAGAAAGTATGGGCATGCATATTCAGCAGTGAGGACTTGAGCCAGGACATTGGGAAAACATGAGGATACAAGAGCATAAAAATGCCACCCCCCACAATACCTGGCTAGTTTTTTTCTATTTTTAGTAGAGATGGGGTCTCACTCTTGCTCAGGCTGGTCTTGAACTCCTGAGTTCAGGTGATCCACCCACCTTGGCCTCCAAGAGTGCTAGGATTACAGGCATGAGCCACCATGCCCAGCTGCTATTCTCTCTCTCTTTTTTTTTTTTTTAAGAAAAACTGATTGAGCTCCTCTTGTATTCCAGGTGCTGAGTAGGTGCCAAGGATTATTGCTATGAATGAGAGAGACAAAGTCCCTCTCTTCATTGAGTTTATACCCTAGTGAGATAAAAAAGAAATAAAAAAGATTTTTATTTACTTCTTTTTTAAAACACAAATATTTTCTAGTCATAAATGTGTTCTTTATCAGGTTTTGGTCAGTGCTGAAGTACCTCTGAGACCTTTGAACTTCGTGTCTCTGGTACCAAAGTACTTGTGACCCTTGGGCTTTACCAGTGGTAGGTTGGTAAATGTTTGACAAGTGGCTCACTGGGGGAAAGCTGTGTGTGTGTGTGTGTGTGTGTGTGTGTGTGTGTACATATGTTAATTGTGTATTTTTCTGATCTGTATAGCACACAACTTACTCATAATAATAAAATATACAGTATTATTTATTGTCAATTCCATATAGCTATCTAATTATCACAGCATGCTTTCATTGATTTTTGCCCAACTCTGTACCTATGGTTGCAATCAATGAACGAATGTAGTTCTGGCATGAATATTAGCTAGTTTATGTCAAACAATGAAGATGCCAGAATTTTATTCATTTGTCAACAATGTGAGTGATTTCTTTGCTAAATAGGTTAATGATTTTCAAATACTGGAAGACTATTTCCTCATTTTTTGGTATTATTCACACCGTAACAGCTATCGATATGACACACCTTTGAGTTTAATCTGCATTATTAACATTTTTTCCCATCACTTTGCAAGGTATAGAGGGTCAACAAAACAATAAACAAGCAAGCCCTGATTTATGGCACTTGCTGATTTCTGAGTTGTAAATACTCCCACCATGGCTGATTGATTTCAGGCTGCCAATGCAACGTCAGGAAGAGATGCAGCTGCGCATCATTATACAATAGTTCCGCTATTTAGTTACCACAGACATAAATAAAAATCATGGATAATAGTAAAATATAGTAAAATGACTAAGAAGTGGGGCTTGAGGGCATTTGTTACCTCAGTTTTTAATAGAACTTATTTAATTGTAATTTTATGTATTTTTAAATAATAATTGTACTTAACAACTGGCTCACAAAATTTCTGAATATGTAGCATCTGGCTCTAATGGACTAGAAGGAGCCAGCGCCAGCATACCCCAGGGACCCAGCTATATTTCTAGGTTCTGAATGACCCTTGTCCTTACTCCTACTTCCCTTTGCCATCTGTTCAGGACCCCTCAGGCCACCACCTTGGATGGGAGCTCTTAGATTCTAAAGCAAACCTTAAGGTCAGGTGTGATAGCTTACGCCTATAATCCTAGCATTGTGGGAGGCCGAGGCTGGTGGATCGCCTGAGCTCAGGAGTTCAAGACCAGCTTGAGCAAGAGCCAGACCCCATCTCTAAAAATAGCCGGGAATTGTGGCAGGCATCTGTAGTCTACTGGGAGGCCGAGGCAAGAGGATCACCTGGATCCAGGAGTTTGAGGTTGCTGTGAGCTATGATGCCATAGGACTCTACTGAGGTTGACAAAGTGAGACTGTCTCAAAACATACGAAAAAAAGGGCGGTGCCTGTGGCTCAAAGAGTAGGGCGCCAGCCCCATATGCTGGAGGTGGAGGGTTCAAACCCAGCCCTGGCCAAAAATTGCAAAAAAAAAAAAAAAAAAAAAAAGCAAACCCTAACTGACACCAAAGCCTAACTGTCACCTTGAATGAGGGCCCTGGGGACACATTGATAATAGTGGCTTTTTTATGGGTATGTGGCTTCTGCCTAGGAAGGGGTGAAAAAGAGCCAGAGACACTTGCATTGGTTCTGGAAGGCCCATCTGGCATGTGCTCTTCCTAAGGGAAAGAGAAAGGTGAAGGAGCGAGTGCAGGGGCGCTCTAGCTCAGCCCTCTCTCTGCTTGGCCCTGCTCCTAGTGGGGCTTTAATTGATTGCTGAAGGCCTTCCAGAAAGGCTAGTGATGCTGGAGACTGTAGGTTGTTGGTGGTAGGGGGTGCAAAACCTTCTCTTCTGCTTCCAGGATGTCACCCAGAGCCCTGGAAGCTACTCTTGAGAGTGATTCAGTGTTTGCTCTTGGAGTCTATATTGTGGGTGGTGTTTCCTTTTTAGCAGAAGTGGGTGGTGGTGGAACTTTGGCTCTGTGGCTGGGCCTTTTTATGACTGGCTCAGTGTGCTTTGGAATGTGATTCTCCTAATCTCAATTGGCATTTTTTCAAAAAGAAAAAAAAAAAAAAGGAATGTGATATTCCCTAGTGGAAAGCTGGCCCAGTATTTTGGGCCATACTTTGCGTGCAGGCCACGTATGAACTCTGGCCCCTTCCAGGCCACATGCACCTGTCTCTAGTCCTCAGAGACAACTTACCAGGCACAACCGCTCTGATGCAGTTGAGGCTGTGTTGCAATGTACTGCTCTGATGTCATTGCATGAATGGGTGTTCTCTGTTTGCACCTAGGCTGGCAGCTCTCCAAGGCACAGTCCTCAGCCCTGCCTCGCTCAGCACTTGGAACAAAGACCAGTCCTCAATGACTGACTGAATGAATCAATGAGTACAAGCCTGGCTGACATTCAAGATTTCTTCCTGGTGAAACAGAGGTGTAATGTCGAGTCCTGTGTGGGAGCTCTGATCTTGACATCCTATACGAAGAGTGTCCTTTATTATTTCTAACACTGAGTGGGAGGGGAGCTGTACTAACACCCCATGCACACGTGCATGTGCACACACACACTTGCTTTTACTGGCCAGATGTTCAGTAACCAGCAAGTTCAGACGCCAATTGTTTTTCTCCCAATCTATGGGAAAAGTCATCTCTGTCCCCCACCCCCACACACACTGCTACACCCTGGGCCTACTGAGGCTGGCAGAAGTGCTCACTGGGAGTGATTTGCTCTTGGCATTAACCTGAGAACATCGTGTGCGGCTGAGAGGGCAGTGCTGCCCTCCCTGTCATACAGGGGAGGAGAACCAACTGAGGTGAGGACGCCTAAGGGCTCAGTGCACTCAGGAAGGGGAGGGCTCAAACCACTGCTCCTGCCAAGTCCCCTGTCCCTGTCCAGGACATGCACACCAGCATCCATATACCTCCTCCAGCGTATGCCTTCTACCAACACCATTCACAGGGGTTTGAAAAGAGGGGAGGCCTGCCATGAAGGGTGCAGAGAGGCATGACTCTGAAGTTTCAGTAGCGAAAAGTCTCTAGGACCTTTGTAGGTGCAGTGGCTCATGCCTGTGATCCCAGCACTCTGGGAGGCTGAGGTGGGAGGACTACTTGAGCTCAGGAGTTCGAGACCCACCTGAGCAAGGGCAAGACCCCCTCTCTACTACAAATAGAAAAACTAGCTGGGCTTCACAGCAGGTGCGTATAGTCCCAGCTACTTGGGATGCTGAGGCAGGAGCATCACTTGAGCCCAAGAGTTGGAGGTTGCTGTGAGCTACGATGACACCATGGCAGGCATTCTAGCCAGGGTGACAGAATGAGAGTTTGTTTCAAAAAAAAAAAAAATCTCTGGGACCAAAATTATTCTTGTCCCAGTGGTTATAGATGATTATTAAGGAGGCATTCCAAAGCCACTGTACAGGAACTTCTCATGCACTCTCTTAGGATGACATCCACACCTTCCTTTGTCAACATATTCTGGGCTGAACAACCCTGTGAGTGTACCCAACCTGGAAAGTTCATGTGTTTGGGTTTGTGTGTGACTATCGATATTCTCTATTTCCAGGCCAGATGTTGCTCCTGTGCTGTAGACATATCTATCTGCCCCAGTCCAAGGGCTTCCTGGACAGCCCCACTTGAGTGTCCCACAGGCAACTGAAATTTAGTAAACCCAGCAAAACTTTTTATCCTTTCCCCTCCCCTTAAACCCATGGTCTGTCCTGCCAGATGATCCCTTTCTCAGTAAATGGTGCTGCCGCTTACCTACCTGACCAAGCAGTAAATCTGGGCACGCCCTCATCTCATACCTCTATAGGTCCAGATCGGAAGCCAGGCCTGTTCTGTCCCTCACACTTTTGCTTCATTGACCTAGTTCTGCATGCACGGTCACTACGTTAGGTCAGGTCACCATCTTCTTGAAGTACAGCAACAACAGCCGTGAGCTTTCTTGCCTCTGGTTCTCCCATAATCCTTATTCCACCCCCAATTCATTTTCAACCCTGTGACAGACCAGTCCAAAGGACGCACCCAAGGTGGCAGGAAGTGGATCTGCCTGACAAGCCTTTCTCTCCAAGTTATAGGTGCTTAAAGTTCCTCCTTATTTCAGTCAGTTCTGGGGGACATGTCACATTAGTTAGGTCAGAACCCTAGCATACCTGATTTACCCTGCTGGGATTGAATTTTCCTTGGCAGAAAGGAAGGAATGTGAGAAGGAAGTTTTGACACCAACAAGGAAGTTGGGGGGAGGCCCAGAGCAGGGTAATGTGCATGTCCACAGGGCCAGAGGCGATTTGGGGGAAGTGGCTTCCAGGAGAGGGGTGGGCTGGCTCCTGAATGGGCCACCCAGGAGAAAGCACTGCCTTGAGGAAGGCAGCTCCCAGGAGGGAGGAGGGCTCAGGCTGCCAGCTCCTGCCTGACTATGCCTGCAGCCCTCTCCCAGAGGCTCTCTATATGGGTGGGGCTGGTTTCACTGGGAGGTGTTAAGTTCTTCCAGAATGTGGTTGGGGCTTGCTTGCAGGATAGAGGGAGAAATTGCAGAGAGGAAACTTGGGACTGTGACTGAAGAAGTGCTTCCATTCTCTTACCCAAGACCTCTGATCTGAAACACATTTCTTCTCTGGCTGAGTGGGTCCTGATCCCCCTTACCTGGGCAAAACTCAAGTCTTTCTTCCTGTGTCCTTTAGGCCAGCTGGAGGGACAGCCTCTATAGCTACAGCCCCTGCACAGTCCTGTATGACAAGGTGAGGCGAGGGTGAAGGTCATGTCCTCTCATGGCTGCCTCTGTCATCTCCAGGACACCACCTCCAAAATGCTGACCCCACTGGACTTCTTGGGAAGAGCCCATTGAGCCTCATTCATCTTTGTATCTCTAGTGTGAGTGTCCCCCAGACATAATGAGCGCTCAGAAAATGACCGCTTTGCATCCCTCTGCTCAGCCCGCAGAGTGCTCATCTTTCCTCCATCCTTGTGCTTCCTCCAAGGCCAACCCCTTTCCTTGCATTCTTTTGAGAATACACCTTTTACTGCCCTAAAGTCCACACTGTGGCCGTGATGTGCAAGTCTCTTCAAGACCTGGCTGCTACTTTCATTTCTCACCATTCCCTCCCCCAGCCCCCCAATCCTTTGTACCCCTATGTCTGGCCATATTTTTACAACTTTTTCTTTCTTTTTTTTTTTTTTTTTTTGAGACAGAATCTCACTATGTCACCCTCAGTAGAGTGCTGTGGCATCACAGCTCACAGAAACCTCCAACCCTTGGGCTTAAGCGATTCTCTTGCCTCAGTTTCCTGAGTAAATGGGACTACAAGCACCCGCCACAATGCCTGGATATTTTTTTTTGGAGACAGAGTCTTACTTTGACACCCTCAATAGAGTGCTGTGGCGTCACAGCTCACAGCAACCTCAAACTCTTGGGCTTAAGTTATTCTCTTGCCTCAGCCTCCCAAGTAGCTGGGACTACAGGTGCCCACCACAACGCCTGGCTATTTTTTTAGAGATGAGGTCTTGCTTTGGCTCAGGCTGGTCTCTTAATGACTTTGATATTTTTGAAGAATATCACTCGTGGACTCTTTACTCAGTTCCCCCTCATACTAGCATTTAAAAAAAACAGAATGTTCTTCATATTGTGTTTGACTAATGTTTCCATACGATTGGATAGGGATATGTCTCTCCGGTGGCATGCTGCTTAGGTAATATGATCACGTTTTACCTGTAGGCGCTTGAAGTGCATGTGTTTTTCATCAGTCACATTGATTTTGCTCACCAATTAAAGATGGTGCCGAAGTTCTCTACTGTATGGCTACTTCTTTTCCTCCCTTGCACATAATAAGCAGTCTTTAGGGTATACTTTAAAGCCATGCAAATATTCTACTTCTTATTAAAATTTCTCCTAGATCTAATATCCATTGATGATAATTGTCTGGTATAATATTTTTTTTCTAAACAAAGGTGGCTATTTATTTTAGAATAAGGAAATACATCACATCACAACAAATTACAACTTGAGAAAACTGACATACAGGGTGGCCATAAGGTTCGTGTGAAATTTAAATAATTAACTATTTAACCCTGTGTATCACAAGCATCTCAGGAATCTACCCCCCTGGCGGGGCTCGGTGGCTCATGCCTGTAATCCTATCACTCTGGGAGGCTGAGGCGGGTGGATCATTTGAGTTCACAAGTTTGAGACCAGCCTGAGCAAAAGTGAGACCCCATCTCTACGAAAAATGAAAAATTGAGGCAAGAGGATCACTTGAGCCCAGGAGTTTAAAGTTGCTGTGAGCTGCGACACCACGGCACTGTACCAAGGGCGACAAAGTGAGACTCTGTCTCAAAAAAGAAAAATCTACACACCCAAGTCTTTATCAATTGACTGCCTGATACACCTCTTTTTTTTTTTTTTTGTTAAGCAGGTCAATCCCAAACCCACCACCCCTGGTGCACAGAGCTGGCATTCTAAACACTGAGCTACAAGCACCTAGCCATACTTTTTCCTATTGCTTATTGTCTTTTATTCTTTGAAAGTCTCTTCATAGGTTATAATAATTTGTAAACCATTTTGTACAGAAAGAATAGAGAGATGATTTAGTATTTCCTTTAGCATAATCTGTACTGGAAAATTAGTTATGTGGTAAGAGTCGGTTTCATTCCTGAGAGCCTCAGTATCACTTCTGGGAATCTTTACCTATAGGCATCATATTAATAGTTTACTTATATTAACGCCACTGAGCCCACCTGTTCTGCAGAAGTAAATTCATGTCTTACAGGACAAGTTCACTATTCCTAAGGATTTAATATGTGTCTCAGGTAAAGTTCTGAGCTTCCTTAGTAGATCCTTCTATAGGTTTCTTTGCCATGTCCTCCATGTATACTTCAGTCCCTGAGAGGTTTCAAGGTCCCCCAGAAGGAAAGAGATTTCATAAAAGCATTTCACATTAAGTTCAAAGTGATGATAAAAAGCATCTAGTTCAGTGTATTTTAAATTTCGGTCATCTAAGCTCCACCCTCACAATTTCACCATTTCTATATACCACATTTGCTGTCATTCCCTTACCATTTATTTTCCAATTATTTACATAGCTGAAAAATGAAAAGCACTTTTAATCTGGCTAAACATAATTCTATTCATAAAATTGCATGTTTGAATTTCAACTTATATATTTTTTTCTGATGCACATGAAAATACGTTTAGAACTAAAAAAGAAAATATCAACCGTCCTTCTGGGTCCAGCTATAATTGCCTCATGTCTTGTGTACTGTTTCAGTAGATGCTGAAACAGAACAAATTATAGGGCTGGAGAAAAAAGATTTTTATTGGTGGAGTTAATGATATAGGAATAAGAAGTTTCAGTGATGAAAACTCTGTGGAAATCTTGTTATTTTCAAAGGCCAAAGTAATTATCCTTTGTGTTAAAGTGAAGTAGAGAAAACAGCTATGCATTGTTTTCTTTTTTCCTCTAGAATTTTTTTTTTTTTTAAATAGGAATGGTGTTGCTCATTCGATTATAGCAATGCTTAGTGTACTCAAAAGCCATTTTAATCAAGTGGGAAAAAAAGGAGGAAAATTGAGTAATAAAATCAGTGAGGGAGTCAGGCCCAGGGTTAATGGGGTACAGAAAAAAAGATCTCACTTTGGTCATTTCCTGTACGAATTTAGAAAAACTTTCACTCTCATTTCTCTAGTCAGTCTCTACCTACAGAAGCAGCCACCCCATACTTCATGCGCTGCCCTACCAACATGGCCTGTCCCACTTGGTTGTTTTTTTTCTTTTCAGTTTCCAAAAATCCCTTTTACTTTTCTCACTGACATTTGATGATTTTTTTTTCTTTTAGTTTTAATTGACACATAATAATCATACATATTTATGGGATAGATATTTTGATACATGTATATGATGTGTAAAGATCAAAAAGGGTAGGCTCGGTGCCTGTGGCTCAAGCGGCTAAGGTGCCAGCCACATACACCTGAGCTGGTGGGTTCGAATCCAGCCCGGGCCCACCAAACAATGATGACTGCAACCAAAAAATACCCAGGTGTCGTGGCAGGCGCCTGTAGTCCCAACTGCTTGGGAGGTGGAGGTAGTGGAATCGCTTGAGCCCAGGAATTGGAGGTTGCTGTGAGCTGTGATGCCTCAGCATTCTATCTAGGGTGACAGCTTAAGGCTCTGTCTCAAAAAAAAAAAAAAAAAAAAAAAAAACAGAAACAATAACAATGTGTGTAAAAAAAAAAAACTCAAAAAGAGTAATTAGCGTATCTATCACCTCTGACATTTGTCATTTGTTTGTATTAGAAACATTCAAAATCCTCTCTTCTAGCTTTTTGAAAATATATGCTCAATTATATCCACCTTATGCGCTACAGAACATCAGACCTTACCCCTCTCATCTAGCTGTAATTTGTGTTTCCTGACCAATGTCTCCCTCTCTTCTTCTCCCTCCCCCTTTCCACCCTCTAACAACCACAATTCTACTCTCTCTATATTTTTTGAAATGGAGTCTCATTTTTTACCCTCAGTAGAGTGCTGTAGTGTCATAGCTCACAGCAAACTCAAACTCTTGGGCTCAAGTGATTCTCTTGCCTGAACCTCCCAAGTAGCTGGGATCACAGGCACCTGCTACCATGTCTGGCTAATTTTTCTATTTTTATTTATTTATTTTTTAGAGACAAAGTCTCACTTTGTCGCCCTCAGTGGAGTGCTGTGGCCTCACTGCTCACAGCAACCTCCAGCTCTTGGGCTTAGGCGATTCTCCTGCCTCAGCCTCTGGAGTAGCTGGGACCAGAAGCGCCCACCACAATGCCTGGCTATTTTTTTGTTGCAGTTTGGCTGAGGCTGGGTTTGAACCTGCCACCCTCGGTATATGGGGTCGGCACCCTACTCATTGAGCCATAGGTGCTGCCCAAATTTTTCTATTTTTAGTAGAGACGGAGTTTCAGTCTTCCTCAGCTTGAGGGATCCTCCCACCTTGGCCTCCCAGAGTGAGGATTACAGGCATGAGCCATGGAACTTCCTCTTTTTTTTTTGGCCGGGGTTGGGTTTGAACCCTCCACCTCTGGCATATGGGGCCAGCGCCCTACCTCTTTGAGCCACAGGTGCTGCCTGGAACTTCCTCTTGGAAGCTTTCCCAGAGTCCTCAAATGTCCTTTAGGCATCCCTTTGCCTTTGTTCCCAAAACTCAGTCTGCTGACCTCTGTCATCATCCTTATCATGCCTAGCACCTTGCCTGGCCCACAGTATGTGTTCAGCAAATGTCAAATCAAAGAAAGACTTTATATATACATAAAGTGTGTGTGTGTATACACACATTATATATATACACACACACACATACATACATCACTGACTTCCCTGGTAGAGGAAAAAGTTCATAAGGATAAGGACTACACTTAATTTATCTTCATATTCTCTTCCCCTCCCTTCAGTACTTGGCATAGGACCTTGTTCATAATAGGCACTCAACAAATGTTTGTTGAATGAGTCCATATGTGCATATCAGTTGTTAAGGACACTATTTTTCCCTCTCCACAGAACTGCACTAAACCGTGTGTGGAAAGATCCAAGAACCAAGGTGATGTGCTCTTTGAACCCTTCCTGTTCTGGCACATGATGCAGTCCTGACTGCGACATTTATCTGAGAAGGCACAAGGAATATAGATGTATGTCATCAGGGTCATTAAGGTTTCCATAATTAAGGGATTCCAAAACCTGAGTGAGTCTCTGAGGGCGACCAAGGCTCGTCCAAGACCCATCCTGAAGCTCTGAAGCCTTCCTAGATCACACCTTTGGTTCTTCCCATGGAACCTCTCCCAGGAGCCTCTGGCAGAGCTAGACACCTGGGCTAGGTGAGCTGATGTTAGAAGTGTTTCTGGCATGATGTCATTTGAAGGTAAGCTGTTTGTGTTGGTATGATATAGAAAAGAAGAGGCCTGGAGAGAAGGCCTAGGATGGGGCCAGGCTGACAATCCAGCCCTTTGAAGAGCACAGGGCACCTGTGTGGTCTGGAGCACTGCCTGCCAATCTGGCTGATGATTGCTGATGACTGCCGAGACAAAGAGCTGGATTCCACGTTATTGCCTTGCTCTGCAACCACACAGGGCCATAGCAGCACGTGCATCTTTGGGGAGGATAAGATCTGTGATTAGCTCAGTAGCCCAAGCAACTCTTCCCAGAAGGTACTGGCTGGGGAAGCTCTCCTGAGGACTCTTCTCAGCCCCTAGAAGCAGAGTAAGTCCCTAAGAGCAGCCACAAGAAAAAGTCAGTATAGTAAGAACTTTAGCTACAGTAAGAACTGACCTAATCTTGCCTTTATACAGGAATTTTGGCCTAGATGTAGGTTATGCTTTAGTTTTTCCTGCCTGTGTAAGAAACACACCATAAAATACTAACATTCAGCTTTTTCTCAATAGGAAAAAAAATGCACCAAGTGGGTCCAAGATCAGTAAGTGAAAGCCTTGAAATGTACAACCAGGGAATAAGGGGAAATGGATCTCACACAAGAACCAATGAAATTTATTTTTTTATTTTTTTATTTTTTCATTTACAAAAGGTGGGCTATGTTTATTAGAGTCACAAGCACTTGACTGACTCAGTGTGACCCAACACCACAAAGAAACTATTTCTCCTTTACTTCATTCTGAGTCCTAGGGTGAGACCCAGACTGGCAGGAATGCTGCTTGGGGCCCATTCACAGGTTTACAAGTTTCTCATTGAGGGCAACCTGTGACTGTGTGAGATGGGCCAGATAGGTCACTATTAGCAGATCATTGATGTTGCTGTTGAGCATGGTGTCAAAGTCTTCAGGAGCAAATTTGGGTACTTGGTTAACCAGGCTCATCAAAAAGCGACCCACAGTATTGTCAGCTGACACCTTTCCAGACAGTACATCCTCTGCATAGGGCAACACTGTGCTAAGGCATCCTGGATACAAGCTGATGCCCCTCCTACTTGCTGCAAGTCACTTGAGAGTCCAATCACTCAGTTGGGGCTAAAACAGGTCTTCATGATCAGGTCAACTCCAATGCGTTCAGTGTCGTTATAGGCGTATTTCACTGTCAGAGGTGTGACCATCACTCCCATAGTCCTCCCAGGGACACCCATTAAAGTGCTGATAGAGGCTTTGATGCTCTTGCGGCCGTTCTGGAGACTTGTGTCCACAGCGAAGTGAATGGGGTGGGGGCCTCCCGGCTGGAGTACTCATGGATCAGCACAGCGTGTTCTGTGATATCATGGCCTGTAGCATACCAGCCCAGGACGAGCTCATTTGGAGAGACCTTTTTGCACAATTCATACATGTTCTTAGCAAATTCCACGTTAACAGCCACTTCATCTTCTGACTCATTGTGCGGCACTGAAAAGCAACTGGTGACCTCTACTGAGTGCTTGTCAACGGTTCCCAGCAGGGTTCCGATAACACGGCAGCTCCCTCATTTCATCTCTAGTAGCTGTCCACGATGGAGGCCAAAATGGGTGAAGTTTGACCACATGGCCCCCAGGGAAGGACCCTGGGAGGGTCGGACCAGTCAGTGAGGGCGCTGGGGTCTGCGCTGGGGCTTGCGCTGATGCCGGGGTCTGACCCGGAGCTGTAATTGTAGCCGCTGCCACCGCCAGGTCTGAAGATGAGGCCGCAGTCGCAGCTGAGGTTGGAGCTGGGGCTGGGGTTGAGGCTGGGGCCAACGCTGGAGCCGCCGCCAGGGCTGGGCCGGGATTGGCGAAAGGATCACTTGCTGTTACTGCCGGTGTGGCCATCTAAGGGAGAGGAGGGAGGGGGGAGGTGGGTGGAGGGAGGGGTACTGGTGGAATTACACCTGCGGGGCATCTTACAAGGGTATATGTGAAACTTAGTAAATGTGGAATGTAAATGTCTTGGCAGGGTAACTGGGAAAATGTCAGGAAGGCTATGTTAACTATTGTGATGAAA